>JAMZAV010007663.1:0-28545 GCA_024449915.1 Sweltsa coloradensis
TAATGTCTTTCTAAATACAAATAAAATCTTTTTCTTTGTTCACAATTACTACAAACTAGAATTCGAATGTGTGTGTTTCTGTGATTCGTTTACACACGTGGTAAAGTACCAAGAAGTAGCTTGGCAACCAAAATGAATGCCATCACTTTATATACAGACATTTTATTAGAAGTTGAGGTGTTCTAATGATTCCCTGAAATGTGCTATATTTGGCTATCTGTGATTTCAGCCGGTTGGGATCCAGAACCACAACACCCTTGTTTCGTATCCGGTAAGAAAGAAGATAAGAAACATATTTTATAAATTCAGATTAGTTTCTTTTATTGACTTAAAATGTAAAAGTTTGAAGTATTTTTCGAAACTGTTCAATAAATCATGTAAACAAACATGGTTTTGAGAAATATGTTCTTGTTTTACGTATTAGAAAATAACCTTTTACAGTATTTTAATCATTATCCAAAATATGCATAAAACAGGAGATTTTATTTTTATTTTTTTGGTTGATACATTTTCCCACTATTGCTACATTTTTTAGAAAAACTTCATTCTATAGTCAAAGATAAGTGTAAGCTACAATAAAAATAACACCCATCCAAATAGCATACTTTTTGCAAAACTAAGCACTGCAAATCGTTAAAAAAAGTAGCAATACCGGAAGTACGCATAAAAAATAAGATGAATTGGTCTATTCAAAAGACTGCGATTAATGATCTTATTCTATAACTATTGTTATACAGATCTTTTAGAATTTAATTTTTTGGTGATACAATTTTGAATGTATTGTAAGTTGGCTCAAGTTATCACGAAAAAGCTCCAACCTTGATGTTGGCTTGATGTTCTTTGTTCCTAGAGGAGCAAGGCGTGTCCTGGGTTATTGGGGGGATACGTACTGGGAAGGCCTAAAGCAACTACGCAGTTACCCGGCTATTTCGGGACTAAGCGCCGAGGGACACGAGCCAAGAGCTATCGCCCTCTTTACGGACGATATGTTTGTTTGGAGCTAAAGTTCACATGCACAGAGCACCTGGCGAAATGTCTTCGGCAACTGCAACAGTTTGTATATTAATCAGGTCACCGATCCCATGCATGTGATTGATGTTTTGTAAAAACAAAGTGATTTGTTTTGCTTTACTTCCTACGAAAAGGGAACTTAAGACCATATACACTGCGATATATGATATATCGCAGTATAATATGCAAGGAAAATATATCGCAGTATAATATGCAAGGAAAATTACCAATAAAAAATAAAATAAAAAATTTACTAGAAAAAGTTTAAGTCTCATAGCCTAATAGCTATTTGCGCGGAACATTTTTATTGCGCTATGGTGTTTGTCATATCTTTCGAAGTTTATTTGGTACCATTACATTTGTATTATTATGGAATAACTGGCAATATTTTATTTATTTATTTATTTATTTAGTTATTTTATTTATTTTTAACGTCTTTCCTATTTAGTTAAAAAAACTGATTTACAAAGGAGCACAAACTAAATAAATCTAATCACATAAATGCAGACATAACTTTGAAATATTTGAAATAGTAATATTACAACAACAATGCAAACACAACAATTTTGGTAACAAATAAAAAGGATATTAAATGCAATTAATTAATCAATCAAATATAAAAAAGTAGTTAAATAGTTATGTTTATTATTATGGAATGGTGATGGAATGGTAAGTGGATTCTTACGTTTTATAAAATTAAAAGCAAAACACCATCAAATATATTCTTAATTATTGAGTTACAAGAACTTCAAAATAATCGTACACATAAGTAAGCCATCACCAATTAATATTACGTGACCTTGCGATTTGCGAAGGAAATGATGGCCAGAGGTTGAGACTCTTTTCGACCATTTATGTATTTATTTATTTCATTGTGTTGTATTTTCTCGCCTGTAGAACTAGGTGTCCCCACATAAGACTCGGAACCAATTAATATAATATTTTATAAAAAGTGTTATTTTCTAGGGCTGAGCAAAGAAATAAATATTGCGATCAATTCATGGGAATATGCTCGATATGGATACATTTATTATATTTTTTTTATTTATTTATTTTATTTATGGACTTTATTTAGAAAAATCGAAATTTTAAAAGAGTAAAGGAATTTTCGGGAATGTAAATAAGTATGCCCTTTTATCTGTAAATAACTACAAAAAATGAAAGTATTTCTTCACACTTCGGTTGCAAAGTTTTATTATGCTAGAGGTACGGGTATAGTAAAATTCGTCCTGATTTTAGAAATAGTGGAGGTGCCGGGTGCTTTTGATACGAATTACTGCTATTTTTTTTTGAGTTAAGATTTTTGCACAATTAATAAAACTGGGCCGCTTTGCGAACGATTTTCCACTCTCGTTAATGGATGAGCTTTTTTGGTTGACTATTTATGTTCAATGATTACTGTTTTGTGTCATTAGAGTACGCTACATATTATGTCAAGACCTTGTGAACCATGTCTGCCTTCAACGAGTGCGCGAGTCCGAGAGAGACCGAGAACCGACACGCGCCGCAAAAAGGTGCGGGGCAGCGAGGTTATTGACCAATCATTTGCCCGGTAGAGAGCGAACTGACAAAAATAAAATACAAAACACCGAGCTTTTTTATCAGGGTAGTCAAATTGAATTCTTCACTACGCTCATCCAGAAATTTCGTGAACCTATCGATATCGATATCGGAATTTTCGAGTTACATCGATAATTGAATAATATGTATAAATAAATAAAATAAAATAAATTGTATTTAGAGTCTACCCACTCAGTTATATAACTTATTTTCAGTGGGGGACAGTATAAATCAAAGCGACTAAGCTACCCTGTAGGCCCCGACGCAATCGACGAGTGAGCGATAACCAACCAAAGATCAATATTTTTAATAGGAAATATAGCAATCAGTGGTATGGACAGTGCGAACACCCGCGGATCAACGCCAGAATCAACAAGGCCGATTCAGAACAACCCTGAATTTATTATGATTGTGCTTCCACAGACCAGACCTGTTATCATAATAGTAGACTGATTTGTTGTTCCTGATTTTTGGCAAACCTCATATTCGTTTGAGTGGGATCGTCTAATCATGCCAGTTACTATTATAAGTCCATGGTCTAATAAATCAGTTTTTTCTTTTCGTTTTTCTTTCTTAATGATTTTTTTTCTTTCTTTCTTTCTTTCTTTTTTTTTTTCTTTTTCTTTTTTTTTTTTTTTTTTCCTTTTCTTTTCATTCCCACCCAGCTTTTTTTTATTTATTTGATTTTTTCATTAATTGCATTTAGTATCCTTTTATTTGTTACCAAACTTGTTGAGTTTTAATGCATTGTTGTAATATACGACTATTTCAAATATTAACTTAAATGTAGTTCACTGTTGTGTCTGCATCTATGTAATTAGATTTATTTTGTTGTCCTCCTTTGCAAATCATTTTATAACTGAATAGGATAGACGTTAAATAATAATGATAAAAAAAAATAGACGTCCGAAATACGTTTTTTAACATATCAATCTAACCGTTCTAGTTAAGATAAAATGAATGTAATTTTGCAATGGAATCGTGGTTTCCTGAAACGTTTTAAACTTTTTGCTTAGAAGCCAAAATAAACGCCAGTCTGTTTATTTACAATTGAGCTGTTCTGAAATGCGTTCAAATAAAGTACGAAAAGACGCAGAACTTGGGTGCTGTTGCTCATCGTTACGAGCTACAATAAACATGTGATCGGTTATTTACCTCGATTCTGAGCGAATTCCCTGAGTTCTTCTGAGTCTAGTGCACTTCTGCATTCCACCCTATATCCTCATTGCTCACGTACGTCGCCCCTTCAAAATCGCGTGGATTAATTCGCCCCCTCGACTCCCAAATGATTAATTTAGTATTTTTGTAACAAGCTTTGCTCTCGTCGCCTTAGAACTTATTTGTTCAATAGACCACTTTTGCTATTTGATGAAAATGTTTGAAATTTTGATTCTATACCAATCCTATAGGTATCTAAAAAGGATATTATTTCAATTTTTCATTTGTGTCATCAGAAGTGCCCAAACTAGATATCTCTGATTGGACGTTGAACAAGGAAAATTATTACAGAAAGAATCATTTTGAGTTGTCACATTATTGGTCAAACCTATCCATTTATAATGTGAAAATTAATCGATTTGATTGTTCAATAGACCAATTTAAACTTTGTTTAGAGGTAATATTGTGTTCAACAGACCATTCTGATAGTTTGTCAGTGTTTTTGTTCAAAGTACCGCATTTTTTCATGCAAAGGAAGGACATTGAACAAACAAACACTGCCAGGAACTATCAGGCTGGTCTATTGAACAAACCTGCCTCTCGTTTACTGTAGCAACGGATGGTAAATTAGGACCAAATGCAGTAGATATAGAACAAACAATCACCAATATGCACATTTTAACATCTAACTGAATTCCATAAAAGTGGGTTCTGAGGCGACGACTAATAACACTAATAATAATGAATTAAGTTTGGCATCCAACGGTTCGGGATCATTCGTATTTCAGAGGGTGAGAACTAAATATGGAGGATTGGAGGTTCTTCTTCTCTTCTTAAGATTTTATATTAATTTTTTAAATTATTATTTTATATTAGCAACACATCCCTTGTATACCATGCATGCACCATTTTGAGCTCCCGCCCTATGATTTTTTTCCACCCATTTCTCAACGAAGATAATGTCCTCATACTTAAATCGAGGAACGAATTAAGAAAGCACTTTATGCCTAAAACATATGATAATAAAAGTAAAACATGGGTCCAAATCAGCTCCCTGCTTTTAACATACGTGAGAAATACTTTTCATTCGAATTGCTAAGTTGCCAACCCTTATTCACGTTTTGTGTTCATACTTTGTTTTAGCATTATTAAATTCCCTTTCTGGTATATATTCAACTTAAGTATCAAAATTGTGCAAAATCTGAAGACCATGCACATTTTGTTTTGCCCTCTCCCCCCGTCGCCCATTCAACAGCACAGATGATTCGCGAAAGACGCAATCTTTGTGCTCGTTCGTCTTTGTGTGGCTCATTGGTCTTGTGTGGCTCGTTGGTCGTGTGTGTGGCTTGTTGGTCTTGTGGTTAGCGTCTCTGCTTCCAATGCAGAAGGTCCAGGATTCAATTCTCGCTATAGGAAGAAGTTGTTAAAACTTATGATTTGGACTCGAGTCCATCAGTTCTTGGCTTAGGGATTTGTAAACGGTGACTTTGAAGCCGTCCTAAAAACGAGGCACATAATAAATTCAAAGTTGTTCTAAATCGGCCTTGTTGATTCTGGCGTTGATTCGCGGGTGTTCGCACTGTCCTTTACCACTGATTGCTATATTCCTATTAAATATATCGATCTTTAGTTGATTATCGCTCACCCGTCGATTGCGTCGCGGCCTACAGGGTTGGCTTGGTCGTTTTTAGTTTAATGTCCCCCACTGGAAATCAGTTATGTGACTGAGTGGGTAGACTCTAAATACGAATTTATTTTATTTTATTTTTGTAATACTGTTATCAATCGTGTTTTCGTAAGTTCGTCTTCGTCGCAAAAGAGTTGTTATTGTTCCTAGATGTGACCCTAAACGAGATGCGCGCGACTAGTGAATCTGCTCACGTGCGTCGACACGTGCGCGAAGTGAAGGCTGGCAACGCTCTACCGAGGTCGAGACAAGTTAGACGCAGTTCGGTGAAAATACCTCGAGACAGATGGGCTCTGGTGTGAAATCATTTTATCATCGCTACATTGAGAAACAGCACTAGTCCCTGAACCCCTCAAGTAAACTTTCAACTACCAAGTATCTCGTGAACATATTTCCTTGCCAATATCAATAAATCTCATGCAACTTAAACTAAGGGCATTTTATTAATTTTATTGAGAAGTCACTTCCCGCAGCTCGTTAGCCCTATCTTACCCATGTTAATTGTCTTAAAACACACTCTCGCAAAAAATATTTGTTTGATGAACGATTAAAGATAGTGTTATACTTTTACAGTTTACACAAACAAGGTTCTTGCTAGTAAGAAGTTTATTGGATGAGCGAAGCGAAGACTTAATTTCACTGACCCCCCAAAAAATTACCTCGGGTATTTTGATTTTGATTTTTTTGGTTTGTTTGTTTTTTGTTTGTTTTTTGTCTGTTTGTTCGCTCTCTACCGGGCAAACGGCATATGCGATCTTCATGAAAATTGGAGGGGACCATGAATGTAATTTTGCACACTAGTCGGCCATGACAGTCGGTGTGACGTCGTCTGAAACTCTCGTATTCTGTCCATTCTTGTCTTGCCTACTGTGCTCGTCGGGAATCTCATCTCTGCCGATACACATTATAAAAAGCCGTTACACCATAACACACCTAAATGCACCTAAATGCACAGTTTTATTAACGAAAGTCTATAGGCCCTACACAATAGGTTTCACTTTCTAGGGGCCTCACTAATACTAAATAAAACATTTTTAATTTTGCGATTTAATGTTATACCCGTTAATGACCATAAAATGTAAATACAAAGGTGTATTTAACTAGGAAAGCGCAAAAAGCCAACAGCGTACGTAGTAACGAGCAAAGTGAAATAGTAATAACGTGCTGCTTAGCTCTGTGTGTGTTTTAAATTGATAGAAAGTTTCAGCGTATTTGGCTATAATAAGTATATTGAGATTCTATCTTGTGTTATTATTGTGTACCAGTCGGTATTTGGGTGTTGTAAATTAATGCGGTCAAGATGCTATTACTCGCAAATGTATATTGTAGCCACTATTGACCCTATACATTTCATTCCATAACACCAATCTAAAATGATACAGCTTTATTAAGAATCACCTATTTTTAAACTGTGAATTTCATTCACATTCACATTTCATTTTCATTCAGCTCTGGAGCCATGTGATAAATAGGGATTTGGTGTGAGGGCATTTAACCTGCTTAATTATATTTCCTTCACATTGTTACTAAAGTATAGAATCTGTCTTGAATCTGTGTGTAAATATACACTAAAACACGCATAAATCTGCACCTCCTGAATACAATCTTTTTGGTAGGCCTAATCATCACTTGCGACTTGCGAGACTAATTCGAGAGGTCGACAAATCAGACCACTACCCCCCCCCCCCCCCCCCTCCTCATTGCGATTTAAAACAACTAGAAATAATCAATTGAAAATAGGCTGTGAATGTGAAAGATTCAATTTGACGACAAACAATGGTTTGTTTCTTCAAGAAGTCATTTTTATCTAATCATGTTTGTGGGTGCATGCATGATTGCTCTAATCTTATACGCTCAAGGTTCCCCAACATTTCACTGGGAGATTGAGTAAACCTTGCAATCTTTACACGTATTTCGTACTGGCTATGTTTACTATAGTACTGTATATTATTATGCATTTCAAAACACGTTCTATCATTTTTCAATACATATGAAGAAAAAAAATCCCGACCGTAAGTCAAAAGATAAATGCTTAGAGAGAGACTGAGTCCCATAAAGTTCTTCACAATTATCCTGAAACTCTATAGGCCTACGTATAAAGTACTAGGACTAGGAAAACGCTCAGTTGGACGCGTTGTTGAGCGAGCACCGGTACGTGCAACATGACCCGAGTACGACATTCCCATAAGTCCCACCACACAGTGTAGGCCTAACTGGATATTGACATTGTACACTATATACAATTCCAACATCTTTGCATTGTACTAATTCACGTCATGCCTTCTAAAGTGTGTCTTTGTATCTTCACTGCCTCCTTCATTTTTTAACATCATTTTTCGAATTATGATTACCAATAAGTCTTTAAGTTATTGACCGATTTAGCTGAAAATTTGGAAAATAGGAGAGAATGTTGTACTTATTGACCCTGCAAAATTTCATAACGATCGGAACATTTTTTTTTTTATTTTATTTTTTATTTTTTATAACCAACAATCGGATTTTGTTCAAAAACTATACAGCAACCCGCCTAGGTGGTATGTACATGTGTGCAAAATTTCAGGTCGATCAGAGAAACGGTGCGACCTGTATCGAAGCAGTAAACAAAAAAAAAAAAAAAAAAAAAACAGACATTCGAGCCATAAGAGTCAAGTGGAGACGCTCGCTTCGCTCGCTCAATAAGCTAAGTTTATATCATTTAGGGGCGCATCAACGGTTAGTCGGTTAGTTCACTTTGTGCCACAGCCACACAAACCTAAGGGATTTGGGAGTGATAGGCCTGTGCATGGGTTGCAACCAGGAGAAGTAGATTTTACCTGCAAGTTGTACATGAACAAGAATTCTACGAACACTTTTGAGACGAGGGAGTATGTAGCGACTCAGTCTTACAATTTAAGTCAAACGGATAGCTGTCCCTGTGTTTGTGACTGGTGTACGCACAAAATCAGCCGAATCGCTGAACCAGTTCAGTTCAGTTCAGTTCATGTTTTATTGTAAATAAATCACATTTTTACAGTTTATGTAAAAGTGACATTTTACTGGTCAATTTAAATGGTAAATCTACATTCAACTGTACAAGATGTCAAGTATAAAAAGTAAATCAATAAAAAACAAGACTTACATCTAGATCTACTTTAAATTTTAAAAGTAAAAAATCTTGCCAATCATAAATACATTCAGCTAAAAGTATGGATTTAACTTTACAACGAAATAGTTTGCCATCAAGTGTATTACATATATTTTCAGGGAGATGATTGTAAAACTTTAATCCTATATAATGAACACACTTTTCAAATGAAAAACATACTTATGAACAGGCATGGCTAGTTTGTTATGGTATCTTGTAAAACGTTGGTGCGTGTGATTTATCTGAATTAGTATTGAACATACTTCTATTTAAAAAAATACACTTTCCAAAATAAAAATGATGCTAAAAATAGTTAAAATCTGTTGTTCCTTCACATCTGACGGCAACTGGTCCTTGGGCCGACCCCCATCAACCCCCCTATTGCGCTGAAATTTTTAGCTGTACTGTACTGAATACGTGTTTACTGAGAAATGTTAACGAAATTCGCAACATCCATTGCGATTTATAACAACTAGAAATAATCTGGCTGTAATGTGTAGGATTCAATTTGACGACAATGGATTTGTTATTCAAGAAGTCATTTTTATCTAATCATATGTTGGTCAAGCTGTGGGTGCATGCAGTGACCAAGGTGTATCAAATATTACACGCTCAAGGTTCCCCAACATTTCGCTGGGAGATTGAGTAAACCTTGCAATCTTTACACGTCTTTCCTACTGGCTATGTTTTCCATAATACTGTATATTAATTTTGCATTTCAAAACACGTTCTATCATTTTTCAATATCAAGAAAAAAATCCCGACCGTTGTTTGCACCCGGGTCTCCAACATTCCCGGGAATAAAGACGTCTTTCCCGGGTCTCCAACATTCCCGGAATAAAGGCGTTTAGCCAACTAGACAAGGAAAACGCAAAGTTGTTAGACGAGTGAGCGAGTCATGTGTTACCCAGGAACATTTCATTCCAGTTGATTGGATGAGCGAAGCGAAGATTCCATTTCACCGTTTTTTTTTTTTTCTTTCCTTTTCTTTTTTCTTTTTTCTGTTGTATTTTTGTGTGTTTGTCAACACGATTCCAGCTAAACCGATACTCCAATCAATTGCGATGAAAGTTTCTGGAGGCCTTTGAAATCTCTAGTAAACTTAGAACTGCCACGTTTTTGAGCGCAATCGAAACATTATTTCTCATAACAATCGCAGTTTTACGATTGTTTTCGATTTTTTAAATTTTTCGACGAATAGCACCTACATGCTTTATCCAATTGTAATAATTTTTTTACATAACCTTAATTTTATAAATTGATGTATTCGTGTTAAATTTGAGCGGAATTGACAAATTATTTCTCATAATCAATTTTACAATTTGTTTCGATTTTTTAAAATTTCTTCGGCTTATAACACCGACATGCTTTATCCGATTGTTATGACTTTTTTAAAGAACCTTAATTTTATGAATTAATATATTCGTGTGAAATTTGAGCGTAATCAAAAATTATTTCTTATGAAAATCGCAATTTTACGCTACATCGTTCTTAAAAAATTACGCTCATCCAACAACGCACCTGAAAAAGCGATTGCATGCTTCCTAGTTGACAAGTATAAATATAAGGGGTTTGAGTTTAGTTGGTATAAGGGCGCATCAACTGTAAGGCCATAATGAGCCACTTTATAGATCCAACATTAGGGAGGGGAAGGAAAGGGAATGTTCCCGGGTACGGTACTCAACACCTGGCTCACTCACTCGTCTAACAACGACTTTGGCGTTTTCCTAGTAAACAGTAGATGGGTAATTTCAGTGAGCAAAGCTAACCTATAGCATCACTTTTCTGTCTGTCGTCACTTCATGATGAAAACCGAACACGACCTCCGATTGACATGCGTTTATTTCTTGGCATTGTACTCAAGCTTCATTCAACAAGGATGATACAAAATGTTCTTGGTGACATTTGTGTCGTGGCATGTTCCTACTCGGCACCTCCGCCGAGTTTTCAATGGGACAATCAGTTGATTAACCATTCGTGCTTATATATTATACTAAAAATAGAGCAAAATTGAATTTCGTAAAAACAATGGATAGATATTGGATATTATTGATACGGAGAATGATAATGTTGTCTGAAGAGAGAAATAGCGCTGTTTCGAACTTTCACCCGGATATGATTGATAAGATGTATTTATGATGTATATCTTATGATGTATAGACGTACCAGATGCATTTGTTCGTGCATCAAATAACGCTACCCTTATAAAACTGCACAACGCATTACAAATTCCTTCCTCAAACGTATCAACGACAGTATATCATGCATGCACTGTATGATAAATGAAACAGCTGCATTTGGCATCGGTAACCACCTGACCACTGGCTCTAGATTCTAGGAACATAACCAAGTCCAAATGCAACCTTGAAATTGGTCCCTTTATAGACCAGTATTAGCTCACCTAACAAAGAATCTAAATTTAGAATAGGAATAGGATTGTTTGTATTTTGTAAATTGTATGCCCTAGTCTCGATTCTTCGCGTTTGTCGGATCTTGACTTTAGAACTAAAATGTTCAACTCAATGCTATAGGACTAGCGTTTGGACTTTTTAAAATCACAAAAACCTTATTTTTACTGTTTATCAGTTCTAATTTTTTAGGAGTGTCTCTCCCTACATAATTTACGTTTCTGTTTCTAAGACATATATACGATGGCCTCACATGACTGCCTGTATCTATCAAAAGGCACCCTCGCGCCCTTACACCCTTGTAGCCTTGCATCATTGCATCCTTCACCCCCTCGTACTCTCGCACTCTTGCACTCGTGCACCCTTGCACCTTGCACCCTTGCACTCTTGCATCCTCGCACCCTTGCACCCTTGCACCCTTGCACTCTTGCATCCTTGCATCCTTCACCCCCTCGTACTCTCGCACCCTTGCACCCTTGCACTCTTGCATCCTTGCATCCTTCACCCCCTCGTACTCTCGCACTCTTGCACCCTTGCACTCTTGCACTCTTGCACTCTTGCACTCTTGCACTCTTGCACTCTTGCACCCTGCACCCTTGCACCCTCGCACCCTTGCACCCTTGCACCCTTGCACCCTGCACCCTCGCACCCTCGCACCCTCGCGTCGTTCCACTGAGGGATTCCATCTTGTTCCTTGCCGGAAGCGAGGCTGGTCGGGTTCACGACGTAGGACCCTATGCCAATGCGTCGCGCTTGTTTACTAACAAATACAAGACACGTGCGTCTAATTTTAAAAGAAATCTTCAATGGTTTCAAGGTTGCGAAGAAAATCGAATCTCGATTTAAAAATATTCCGAACTTCAGCTAAATTTAGGAGACATTAATTTTAGCCTAACATCCGAGGCTAAATCGAGTGGTTAATTCCCAACAAACTGTGACGAAGTATCCTTGCCAAGTCTGTTCTGTTTCTTTGCTTCCGGTCTTAGGTTTGACACCCGGTGACCGAGCAGGCCATCAACCATTCCAATTCACTAATGATGATTTATTTTAGGTTTCGACATTAGGGCCGATTCTGATCAAACGGGTGGGGCTACAACGTTCATATTTCACATAGACATTAAGGTTATTGTGATGTAGTACCTTTTGAAAGAAAAAATTGAAAAAGTTAGCCAGAATCCATAGAATACAGGTTTTGATATGAGTTTTTTTTTAGGTTTATAATAACTATTAACAAGTAACATTAGAAACTCGACAACAATCACCTACAATGCATTCAAAAAGCACTTGCAAAGGAAAAGTGGTCTTACGCAAACTAAAAACATACAAAAAAGCTCATCCATCAACGCGGCGGGACTTGAGCGTTTTCCTAGTATATATTCACAAATAGCTATACCCTATTTGTGGAAAATGCCTTAGTACGTAGAACAATATTATTATTAGCATACTTTACGTTTTCATGGACCAATTATTAGTCATTGAACAGTTGAACTTAATTTAACCTAAAAAAAATCCAAGTCTATCGGGGATTGAACCCAGGTCTCCGGCTTGCAAGGCTTTATATTTTGAACCGATCCTAGAAAGTTTTGTATATTATTCAGTAATCAGAAGCATTATTAATAACTTGATTTAACTAGTATAGAACCATATTTATGTTTGACTATGTGGAGGATCGTACAGTAGATTTAAATAGGTGTGCCACATTAATTTACATAGGCATACATCAAGGCACATTAATAGTGCCATCTCCTCACCATAAGATAAAAATAAATAAAAGAAACATCAAACAAATTTTAAAATCAGTTCGTGTAACTTATGCCTTACTTACTGAGCGGTAGCCTCTAGGCATACTAATTCATTACCTAGCATGTATTTATTTTAAACGATTTGCACTGCACGCCATTGGGTAATTTTCTCTAGGCAACAAAAAGATACGGTAGGGCCTATCTACCAAACAAAACATCGTACGTAACGGTTCTTCGATATCGTTTATTTTATTAACATTTCCCCATTCAGTTAGGCCTAAGCATAAGGAAAAATTATTTCAAGACGATAGGAATACCGAATACTGGTACTCTTTAAGCAGTTCTGCACGCTATATTAAGGTACCTACAGTATAGCGTTTTAAACTCGACTATAAACGTGCACTTGGGGCGTAAGTTAAAAATATTAAGAAAATTTAAGTTACTCACTCTCTTCCAAAAAAAGCATAGGCTAGCAACATGTACACACATGTGATTGAAAATATAAATTATAAATTAGATAAACGTTAAAAATCAATGCGGTGTACCATCATTATTTAGCTTCCGCCATTTCTTGTTGACTGGGTGTGAATGGTTCCTGCTGGCTTCCCTGATATTATCTTTGGAGATGTTCTTGGGACTGCCGTGCTTCTCCCTGTCAGTGAGATGTCGGTCCGGTTCCTGAGGCTCAGTGGGGAACATGGTCGGCAGCTGGGGTTGGTACTGCTCCACGCGCTCGAGCAGCGTCTCCGGGTACCCGGGCGAGTAGTACCTGATCACCTCCTCCGGGAAGCAGAAGTTGATGTTCATGATGTACTCCATGAGCAGTGTGCCCGGCTCGCAGTGTATCGCCTGCATCTTCCGCAAGGCGCCGCTGGTGACGAAATAGCGCCGCGCCTTGGCGTCGTGGGGTAGGATCTTGCTGAACTGCGCGAGCAGGTGCTGAAGGATGTGCGGTGGAGCGTCAGGCATGAGCGGCTCGAGGGCGGGGATGTGCATGCACTTCTGCAGCAGCATCTTCAAGGTCGCGTGGCTCTTGCTCTTCAGGTCTTGTGAGGTGTCCTTGCTGAGGTACATCCGTAAGATCTTTGGGTAGGTGTTGCAGAGAGCGATCGCTTTCGAGTGCTCTGGACTGTGTTTCCCGATGCATCCGAGCGCCCAGATGGTCGCCGCCAAGACGTGATCTTCCTTCTCGTTGTCCAAGACAGAGTCCATCTCGGAGACTCCTTTCGAGCCAATTATGACCCACGCCAAGTGTTCGGACGACGCGGCGATGTAGCCGATACACATGACCCCCTGTAGACGGGTGCCACTCTGAGTCTTCTGGATGAAGTCAACCAGTGCCGCCACTCCGCCCATGTTCGTGATCATCTGGCAAAGCTCAAGCGAGTGTTTAATGCACTCTTTGATGAGTGTCGCCGCGTTTCTCTTGACCATATCGTCGGGGTGAGCCAAGTGGATGAGCAGATCGGGGAAAACCTCCGCCTCCACCACAAGTTCGGCCAGCTCAAGGGAGTGTTTAGCGATCGCCGCCAGTGTCTGCATTGCCTGCCGCTTCAGCTTGGTGTCCTGGTTAGCGATAGCTCTGGCAAGGTGGGGTATACACCCGGCGTCCACACACGTCTGGGCTTGTTCCGGCGAATGCTTGGCTATGTCCGCGAGAGCCGAGGCGCAGATCTGTTTCAGGCACAGCTCGGGTTCCTGGAAGCCCAGCACCAGAAGAGGGACGGCCCCCGAGTCAATCACTTGCTGCGAGAGGTGTTTGCTGTGCCTGGCGATGTAGCCCAGCCCCCAAGCAGCTGCTTCCTTCACGTTTGTATCGAAGTCCTCCACGCACACGACCATCGCCTCAAGTCCACCACAGTCAACGACAACCTGAGCCATCTCCGGCGAGTGTTTGCTGACGGCGCGCAACGCGGTCAGCGCGGCACGCTTGTAGAATTTCGTCTGTTTATTGATGTTCTTCACAAGGAGTGGAAGGCCGTCTTTCCTGACGAAGGATTCGGCCACCTTCTCGTCGTGGTTGGTCAGACGTCCCAAGGCTAGTGCTGCGTGTTGCTGGATGGACGGAACAATGTCTGTGAGGAGCGGTTTGAGGAGGTCCAGAGCTCCAGCTTCTTCCAGGAATTCCAGGCTCTCGGCACGCACAGAGAGATCACAAACTGTTTGCACAAACGTCATTCGAGCTTTTTGGTACGTTTCAAACGTCTGCAAAACACTTCGAGCACTCATCTTGGTTTATACGACGATGATTTGATTTAAAAAGCATCGATCACACTCAAGGAAGCTTTTCGATGGAAGATTGACAGGAGCTGGATGGGCAAATCTATGCAAATACGTAAACAAAGAGCCTATAAAACACAAGAAAAACACAACCAAATGCCAGTAGATCAAAGAACTTCTCAGAGAAAGAGATTACATGTGCAATTTCTTGTAGCTAGACTTTTTTTGTTTTGTTCAAGGCAAGAAATTCAAAGTTGTTGTTTTCCAGCGATTGATGCTTCACAATCTAATCGCATCCTCATCAAAATCCAACTCGCTATACCTTCTCGTGGTTTGGCCCGTGAGTAGGGAGTGTATCGTCCTGAAACTAATGGCGAGCTCTGGGTCGTCGTCGGGGAACTTTCCCTTCCCTTTGACTACCTCCCCGACGGCGACGACGATGACAACACGGACGGATGATGATACAGACACGAAGTGTATAATAGTATCCTTGATACAGACGAAGACGACCACGACGTGGGGGAACCCCTGCCCTCCCCATATGCTTGTGGCTGGTTCTGACCAGCACAGGCCTGTCCACCCCTTGTCCCCCCGCGTCATCCCTTACGTCCCTCCCTTCGTCTCGATTAGCCAAGTTGCATAAATATGAGACGTTAAGCGATATCCAATCAAATCCAACTCCCTCGTCATCTTAGCTGCATTCCTGGCCCCCTTCCTCTCCCTCCCACCAGTACACAATACAATACAGTTTTATTTCCTAAGTTTAAATACATAGATCACCTGAACCCTTGTCACGCATGGGTATTTCGAAATTTTTACATTTTCCATAATAACATAGCACAATACAATATTCAAAATTAAAAAATAATAACTATAACATTTTTATTGGATGAGCGTAGCGAGCGTAGCGAACGAAGAGAGCGAAGCGAAGATTCCATTTCACTACACTGGAGAAAAAAATCCGGAATGTTTTTTTTTTCTTTTTTTTTTATGTATTTTTGTGTGTTTGTCCGCACGATTCCGGATAAACCGATACTCCAATTGCGATGAAATTTTATGGAGGCCTTCGAAATCTCCGAACTCAGAACTGCCACGTTTTTAAGCGCAATCGAAAAATTATTTCTCATTAAAATCGCAATTTTACGATTTTTTTCGACCTATGAAAAATTTCTTCTACTTATAACACCTACATGCTTTATCCGATTTTAATGATTTTTCACAGAACCATAATTTATGAATTAAGATATTCGTGTGAAATTTGAGCGCAATCGAAAAATTATTTCTCGTGAAAATCGCAATTTTACGATTTTTTTCTTTTTTTAAATTTCGATTAACTAAAAAAATTAAAAATTTTAAGTTTATTTTTTACTTAATTTAAATTAATTTAAAAAAAACTCCAACATTAATGATTTTTTCACAGAACAACAGAAAATCCGCATAACACATGGCAGCTCAATACACCAATTACGCTCATCCAACAACGCGGCGAGACTTAAGCGTTTTCCTAGTTTATTTTTAATTGGATGAGCGTAGCGAGCGAAGCGAAGATTCCATTTACCTACATTGGAGAAAAAATCCGGAATGTTTTTTTTTTGTTTTGTATTTTTGTGTGTTTGTCCGCACGATTCCGGCTAAACCGATACTCCAATTGCGATGAAAGTTTATGGAGTCCTTCGAAATATCTGAACTTAGAACTGCCTCGTTTTTTAGCGCAATCGGAAAATTATTTCTCATGAAAATCGCAATTTTACGATTTTTTTTCGATTTAAAAAAAATTTCTTTGACTTATAACACCTATATGCTTTAACCGATTTTAATAATTTTTTTACAGAACCTTAATTTTATGAATTAGTATTCGTGTGGAATTTGAGCGCAATCGAAAAATTATTTCTCATGAATATAGAAATTTTACGATTTTTTCTTTTTTCAAATTACGATTAATTTAAAAAAATTAAAGTAAATTTTTTTTTAATTTAATTAATTTTAAAAAAATTTCAACTTTGTAATGATTTTTTCACAGAACAACAGAAAATCCGCATAACACATAGCAGCGCAATGCACCAATACCGTTTTTCCAACAACGCGGCGGACTAGGAAAACGCTGAAGTCCCGCCGCGTTGTTGGATGAGCGTAATTGGTGTATTGAGCTGCCATGTGTTATGCGGATTTTCTGTTGTTCTGTGAAAAAATCATTACTTAGTTGAAGATTTTTTTAAAAATTAAATTAAAATAAAAAAAACTTTAATTCTTAATTTTTTTAGTTAATCTTAATATTTAAAAAAAGAAAAAAAATCGTAAAATTGCGATTTTCATAAGAAATAATTATTTGATTGCGCTCAAATTTCACACGAATATATTAATTCATAAAATTAAGGTTCTGTGAAAAAATCATTACAATCGGATAAAGCATGTGGGTGTTATAAGTAGAAGAAATTTTTCAAAAATCGAAAAAAATCGTAAAATTGCGATTTTAACGAGAAATAATTTTTCGATTGCGCTCAAAAACGTGGCAGTTCTGAGTTCAAAGATTTCAAAGGCCTTCATAAAATTTCATTGCAATTGAAGTATCGGTTTAGCCGGAATCGTGCGGACAAACACACAAAAATACGAAAAAAAGAAAAAAAGAAAGAAAAAAAAACATTCTGGATTTTTTTCTCCAGTGTAATGAAATGGAATCTTCGCTTCGCTCGCTACGCTCATCCAATTATTCATATACACACTCCAGAGTTGCATCGACTCCCTACCCGATGATATTACGAACATGTTAGAAAAAGAAACCGTTTTATACTGGATAACGAGGAAGAAGAAAGGTAAGAAACCTCTCTCTAAAAAAAAAAAAAAACAGGAACTAGGAAGCTTCGCAAACGCTTTTTCAGGCGCGTTGTTGGATGAGCGTAATTGGTGCATGCATGCATGCGGATTTTCTGTTGTACTGTGAAAAAATCATAACTGAGTAATTTTTTTAAAAATTACATTAAATTAAATTAAAAATTAACTTAAATTTTTAAATTTTTAATTAATCGTTATTAAAAAAAAACAAACGTAAAATTGCAATTTTCATAAGAAATAATTATTCGATTGCGCTCAAATTTAACACGAATATATTAATTCATGAAACTAAGGTTCTGTAAAAAAAACATTACAATCGGATAAAGCATGTAGGTGTTAAGTCAAAGAACTGTTTTTTAAAAAAAAAACCGTAAAATGTCGATATTCATAAGAAACAATTTTTCGATTGGGCTCAAATTTCACACGAATGTCTTAATTCATAAAATAAGGTTCTGTGTAAAAATCATTAAAATCGAATAAAGCATATAGGTGTTATAAGCCGAAGAATTTTTTTAAAAATCGAAAAAAATCGTAAAATTGCGATTTTCATGAGAAATAATTTTCCAATTGCGCTCAAAAACGTGGTAGTTCTAAGTTCAGAGATTTCGAAGGTCTCCATAAAATTTCATCGCAATTGGAGTATCGGTTTTTGCCGGAATCGTGCCAACAGACACACAAAAATACAAACAGAAAAAAAAGAAAAAAAAGAAAAACATCCCGGATTTTTTTCTCCAGTGTAGTAAAATGGAATCTTCGCTTCGCTCGCTACGCTCATCTAAAAAAATAAAATAAAGAATAAATAAAAAATAACAAACCACAAAAACAAAATTAGCCACTGTGTGCAAGGTAGAGGGCCTGCATTTTTTAAAATATGAACCAAATCAAAATCAAATTTTATCAGTGATGTGACTATGAATTTGATTATTTAGAGCTGACATTTTTTAGCTACATTGATTTTTGACAAGAGTGTTGTAACTTCAAGAATATGAATACTGTACAAGGTCAAAATTTTGTATTTTTATGAAGAATTCTCTGCAATGAGGCTTTTGCCCATTTGTCTGATACCTGAGGCCGCACATAGCTCCAAGGGAATTTTTTTGAATAATAAAAAAATTGTTAGTGGCTGGTGATTGTCCCCAGAATGCAATACCGTATCGTAATCGAGCTTCAAAATTTGAGAAATACACTAATTTTGCTGTACTCACTCATGTTTGAATGTGCCTTTATAGATCTTATGGCGAAACATGCAGAATTAAGTTTTGGTATTAAGTTATTACAACGTCTTGACCAAGTTTTTATCTATTATGATTCCGAGAAAGGTTATGTAGGTAGTCTGAGAAAAGTAAGTGTTGTTGGTTATATTTTTTATATCCTTTACTCTGTCAATAAATAAACATAAATAAATGTATAATATAATATAACATGAAATAAAAATAAACTAATTTCTAATGCAGATAAAACTAAATTTATCCAATTTCACTCTCAAAGTAAGAGTAAATCCGCAGGTACAAAACTCTTATTTGAGCCAGCGGTTTAGCCGTGGTAGTTTAAACGGTTCCCACTAGAACACCGAAGTTAAACAAACTCGGGCGTGGTCAGGCCCGGGTAGAGTGGGTGACCGCTCTTCCCTGAAACTCACGTATATCGCTGGTTAGAGCAGATGGAGGGTTCGAGAGCTAGTGTAACGGCTTCGTTCTCCTCGACGTCTGCTCGGCAGTCCGGGTTAGCGGAGGAACCTATGGCTCAAGTTACCAGCTCTTTTGTGAACACTGTGATATCATTGGTTGGAAGAAATTTTACTTTGACGTTGATCTTTTGGTTCAAAAACAAAAAAATCAGCAAAATCAACATATTTAACTGTAACAAATGTATATTTCAATATTTTGTCAATTAATTTTTTTTCTTTATGAAGGTGAAAAATGCTCTTAATTAATTGGATGAGCGTAGCGAGCGTAGCGAGCGAAGCGAAGATTCCATTTCACTACACTGGAGAAAAAAATCCGGAATGTTTTTCTTTTTTTCTGTTTGTATTTTTGTGTGTCTGTTAACACGATTCCGGCTAAACCGATACTCCAATTGCGATGAAATTTTCTGGAGATCTTCGAAATCTCTGAACTAAGAACTGCCACGTTTTTGAGCGTAATCGAAAAATTATTTCTCATGAAAATCGCAATTTTACGATTTTTTTCGATTAAAAAAAAATCCTTCGACTTATAACACCTACATGCTTTATCCGATTGCAATGATTTTTCACTTTACCTTTATTTCATGAATTAATATATTCCTGTGAAATTTGAGCACAATCGAAAAATTATTTCTCATGAAAATCACAATTTTACGATTTTTTCGATTTTTTTAAACATTCTTCGACGAATAACACCTACATGCTTTATCCGATCGTAATGATTTTTTCACAGAACCTTAATTTTATGAATTAATATATTCGTGTAAAATTTGTGCGCAATTGAATAATTATTTCTTATGAAAATTTCAATATTACGATTTTTTCCTTGTTTTAAAATTACGATTAATTAAAAAAATTAAAAATTTAAGTTAATTTTTTATTTAATTTTTAATTTAAAAAAATCTTTAACTTGGTAATGATTTTTTCACAAAACAACAGAAAATCCGCATAACACATGGCAGCTCAATGCACCAATAATTACGCTCATCCAACAACGCGGCGGGACTTAAGCGTTTTCCTAGCACCAAACATGACTAATTTATTGACACTTTGAAATTCGTGTCACATAATTAACTTATTAATTTTAATTAATTAATAGTTCAATAATAAGACCCCATCGTGGAGCCAGTTAATTTCGAATTTCTTATTACAAAATCTATATTATTGCAAATTTTTATGCTGTTATCAGATTTTGCACTATAGTTGTGTTTGAGAAGACACCTTGATCGCACTACAGATATTTTACATTCTACTAGGCCGCTTCGCGAACGCTTTTTTAGTCACGTTGATGGATGAGCTTTTTAAAGTTTTTAGTATGTGTGGGATCTCTTTACTTCTTCAAGTTCCATTGCAAAATCAAAAAAATCTGAAATCGTCTTGCTGTACTGGAGTCTGGCGGCAGACCTGAAAAAGACCTCTAGAAACCGATTTTGCTAAACTCCTTGAGTAGAAGCAGCACACAGGTACAAAATGTTCGTATGAACGTCAGGAATGTCATCTACCTTGTGTGCATCTTGGCATTTGTTGCGGGTAGCGGTAGGTGGGGGTCAAAGGTCACGCGGGTCATGCGCACAGCATCGCACTCTTTTGGTTATATCTCTTGAACTAATAGAGATATTACCCTCCTGTTTGGATGAGTCAGTTACTGAATTACCATTTCATCATCCCTGTTTATGTGCATTTCCGCATTTGGTGCAGGAGGCGGTAGATGGAGGTCAAAGGTCACGCGGGTCATGCGCGTCGCATCGCACGGTTTTGACTATATCTCCTGAACTAATAGAGATATTACCCTTTAGTTTGCTTGATTCAGTTATTGAAATATCATTTCATCACCTCTGCTTTGTGTGCATCTCTATATTTGGTAAAGGTAGGCGGTAGGGGGTCAAAGGTCACTACGCGGGTCAGGCGCGCGGTGGCGAAACTGTTTTGGGTATATCTGCTGAATGAATGGAGGTATTAATCTCTATTTTGCTTATTTCAGTTGTAGAAATACCATTCTTTTACCTCTGTTTTGTGCGCATCTCGGAATTAGTAGGTCAATATCATATTTCAAATATTGAAATCCTGCCTCAATTACCGACAATGTTACAATCAGTTGCCGCTTGCGTTACAGCACGCCCCAATCCATCACGGTCAGCTGGTCAAAGGCATATTACTGATCTGAAAACTTCAGACATTTTGCCCAAATTTTGTCATTTTTTATTGAACTATTTACTAACGATTACAGGGGGGTGGGGGGATTGCTGTTTACTTTTTCAACACGATCCTGAGTGGTGGTGGTGCTCAGTCGGACTACAACTCGATGTAGGGAAGTTGTCTAAACGTCTAAATATCTCGGAAAGTAAAAAGTGTTCGAGTGAAACAGTTCGACAGTGATTCAGACGTTTTTTGTTATCTTTACTTCTCCGTACGGATGGAGAGTTCATTATCATTTGATAACTGTACTTAAGGGTATGGGTCAATCTGTTTATGTATATGTCCGTCCATTTGATGTCTGTTCACTGGGCTATTAGCTATTATTATTAACAATGAATGAGCTATTGCAATTATTTGGTTTCGAAATTACTCGCCAATATAGACAGTTGTTGTAAGTGTAAGCGCTCTGTTTACATGTTTGTTTGCATCAGTGGGTTCATAGAGTAGCGTTAAAAATCCGCGCTGGTTTGAAAGATACTCCTGGGCATAGCTATATAGGAGGCATCGATCAAAAGCACTGTGCACTTACAATACCCGAATCTCTTCACTTCACATCCTACTAAAACTTATATGTAATTGAAGACGAACATGATGAGCCATCACGCGAGACGACAAAGAACGATTTGCATACCAAGATTCTTAGTATTTCCCAAGACATTGTTTTTCTAGCATCTAGGGGTAAAAATTTTACGCCGAAACATGTAGGGTTTGCAATGATTGTACACCAAGAATCTCGATCCAAGGGCTTAGGGAATGTTCTATACAATGCCGACACTGCATGAGTTACGACAATGTTTGACGTGTTGACTCAGCTATTGCTTAAGGAATTTTTGAAAAAGATGGTGTGATTGTACCTTCGAACTTTATTGATTCAAAATTGCCAGGTTACATTCGTTTCGCAAATGACAACATTGATATAAATGAAGAAAGCATGTCAGGCAAGGGGACGTTTCATGCCTTTTAGACTGCAGCGTACAGAAGAAGTGTTTCGGGAGAAGATAAGGTAACCTTATGTTACGAGTTTGATAAAGAACGCCACACACACATAGCCCCTCTTGGTTAACGAGGGTAAACCCTCTGAGAAGGGTTAGCAAAAGCCTGAACCAGTGTTTCAACTCAATGTTCATCCTTCCATGTACGAGCAGGATAGTGAGATAATTGCCCATGCCAACTCTAAAGACTTAGCATGGATTTTCACTCGATTACAAAATTTTATTTCTTGTTATGTAGTATGTTTAATAATACCTATAAGATGTGAGTACCACACGTTCAAAAAGCCGAGATGCACACAATGCAGAGGTGATAGAATGGCAATTTAATAACTAAATCAAACAAACTAGAGGGTTATATCTTTATTAGTTCAGGAGATATAGCCAAAACGGTGCGATGCTGCGGCGCATGACCCGCGTGACCTTTGACCTCCATCCACCGCCACTGGCACCAAATTCCGAGATGCACACAATGCAGAGATGATAGAATGGTATTTCTTCAACTGAATTAAGCAAAGTAGAGGCTATTATCTATACTAGTTCAGGAGATATAGGCGAAACAGTGTGATACTGCGCGTGTGACCCGTGTGACCTTTGACCTCCGCTCAGCGCCACCCGCAACAAATGCCGAGATGCACACAGGGCAGAAATAATTACTGACGTCCATACGAACATTTTGATACCAGTGTGCTGCTTCTACTCAAAAGTTTAGGCGATTTTTTTTTTCCTTGCTGTCTGCCTCCAGACTACTGGCCCGTAGGTGTACAATACCGTAATATTACAGGTGTAATTCGATATCCCGCTGAGATGGAGTTTTTAATTTCTGGATTGATTTCCATAAAAATTAATAATGTTCAAGCTCTGAGTTTATAGACTATTGTCAAATTTTCCCTTCTCGCACTGCCCCCATTTTTCCCTTTCTTCGCAGTTTTTTTCAGGGTAAAGCTATTTAAAAATTCCGCCATGTTTCCTAACCCCGCCAAAGAAGAATGCATTTTTGGGCCTTTTTGGAAACATCAGGCCCGGTAAAGAGGGAAACTTCTCTATCGCCCTTTGGAACATGGCTTGATTTTTATCGTAGGTCCGCTGAGGGTTGATTTTTTAAAACAATAAATGGGAAAAACGTAATATAGGGAAAGGCCCTGGGCCCTGGGGTTTTTTTAAAATTTCAAATACATCTTTTGGGTGAAAGGGTGGGCCCCTGGGGCCGATTTTTTTTTAAACCAATAATAGGGTAGGCCTATTAGGCCTATCTGGATTCTGGACGACTCCCATGTGCACAGCGTGGGCGTGGGCTTTGTGTAGGCCTAGGCCTAGGCTTTGTGTTTAGGCCTACATTCTAAACCCAAAGATGTTATATTATCCCTAAAGGCGTTGGGGGCATAGTGTGGCGGGTTTTATATAGGCCAAACCGCCCTTTGTTGTAGGCAAAGCTGTATGTGGGCCCTAGGGGGGGAAACCCCTACTAGTTGGTTGACCCAAATTTT
This sequence comes from Sweltsa coloradensis, assembly GCA_024449915.1. Classification (NCBI taxonomy): domain Eukaryota; kingdom Metazoa; phylum Arthropoda; class Insecta; order Plecoptera; family Chloroperlidae; genus Sweltsa; species Sweltsa coloradensis. The sequence goes on from JAMZAV010007663.1 coordinate 24,096, forward strand.
TTTTAAAATTTTTTTTTTTTTTTTTTTTTTTTACTCAACCTAAAAAACCCTTTTAAACGTCGCTATTTAAAACAGAAAATGCCTTTTAAGGGAAAAGTACTGGAAACTTTTTTAAGGCCTAGTTGGTGTTCCCCCTTTTTTAAATTTCCCGGGTTTTTTAAACAAAAATCAAAAAACACTCACCATTGATAAAAAAAGGGTAAAGGAACAACTCATTGTGTCTTTTTTTATTTACTTTCCCATCCCAAAAAATCTAAAATAGAACCCACACTTTTTTGGTGTAACAGTAACAAAAAAAACTTCAAAACCTTTAAAAGTCACTATTTTAAAAAAAAAAGTCCCTTTTTCCAAATTTAAAATTTTTTCTGTTTTAAAAAACGACGTTTAAAGGTTTTTTTAGGTTGAGTAAAAAAAAAAAAAAAATTTTTTTTTAAAAATTGGGGTCACAAACCCAAATACACAAGTGGGTTTACCAAAGGGACTTTTTGTTTTAAAAAGCGGTTAAAGGTTTTGAAGTTTTTTTTTTTTGGCTTTCTGTTGGCCTCACCAAAAAAAGTGATGATTTATTTTAGATTTTTTTTGGGGCTGGAAAAATGTAATAAATAGTTTCCCACCAATGATTTTCTTGACTTATTTCATCAAAGTGATGTTTATGGTTTATTTTTTGTTGTAAAAAACGGTACCGGGATTGGAAAAATTGGGTCCCACCAAATAGGTCACAAGTAACCCGGGGTAGGGGATCCAATTTCCCTTTGGGGGGTAAAGGGAGGCCCCGCCGCCTATTCTTTGTTATCCCCCCCCGGGCCCAGGGTTGTATCTATGCCTAGGGGGGTGTCTGATATTATTCCCTAGTGAAAGGGCTAAACCAGGTCAAGTCCAGGTAATTTACCTTACCCAAAGGGAGCCCCCTCGCCTAGGCTTTGGCTACTCCGTTTTGTGCACAAATTTTTTTAGCGGATAACTTATAATAGGCTAGGGGGCCAAACTTTCTTTTTTAGGGACAGTTGCTATTGTACTACGCCCCACATACATACAGCGCATGTTATCTTAAATTTTTCAATCAAGTCCCCATTAGGGCCCCCATATAGTTTTAAAAGGTAAAGTGAGGGTTTTCTCAGCGTTGTTTTTTTAATCCGTTTTTTGTTGAATAATCACTAGAACAACCACAACAGAGTAATTTTAAATGATTTTTTTAACAGGCGCACACAAGTGTTTACAAAATAAAACACAAAACAACATAGGCCTACTACACTAACAACACTTAACAAACAGCCACCATCACCTCCACCGACCTCCACACTTCGCCATCTTCGAACTCAAATCCAGCCTCAACCAGTGCTATCAACTTATGAGATAAAAATGAAATTCGATGCACAACTGAATGGGGAGAGTTGCCCCCCAACCCCCACCGGGTCTCTGCCCCTGGACCCCAACTCATACCAAACATTAACAACAAAACCATAAACTAGGGATGTCAACGATAATCGCATATCGATAATTATCGATAATATCGATTATCGATATTATCGCGATATGAGTTGCTGCATCGCGATTATCGTACGATATTAATTCCTAGCGATAATCGCGATATTATCGGGCATCTGCTGCTTCAAATTGAATTTAGCGCCAACGGATGTGTTGATTCTTCAGTTATCACGTGTTGTTGCATCCCCCCATCACGTAAACTTCTCTACTGCGCATTGCGCAATGGCAGGCGTCAGCTGGCTGTTGCCTAGCAACGACGGGCCTGCCCTCGATGGGCCCGCCGACCGCTCGAAGCTAGCCTCTCTCTCTCACACGCTGTCTCGTGGTAGGGGTATCGATCGAGTGGCCGGTTGGCCGCTCCGCCAACCAATAGCCATGCTAGTACAGTGAAGGCGCGCAATTCAAATAGACGCACTGCGAGAAACGTGTTTTATATACGCCGATATATCGTGATATGACTGAAAGCAACTATATCGGCGCGATATTTTTTGTCCACGATATTATCGCGATTAATCGCGATATTAATTTTATTTCAGCGCGATTATCGATATGAATTTTATATCGTTTGACATCCCTACCATAACACACCTCATTCCATGAATCGCTAACTCAGGAAAACAGTCAATCCCATAAAATACAAAGGCTTTAGTTGCCAGTACTGCAACACGTCATTCCCCCACCTCGCCATCGCTCCAGTCGACATACAACACACTCTCTCACAACATAAACATTAACATTATGTCAATCACAACAAACCTTCTGAATGACCAAAAAACATATTCAAATCAACGTGCGCCGACTTAAATCACTCCACAAACCATGTAAGTAACATCCCTCAATCATTTAAATTACCTTCCAAAGTAATTCCGGTCCGCTGAGTGATTCTGCATAATTAGGCCTACCTAGTTTTCTTAAAATTACTTTATGTTTCTCGTTTCTTTTAAATTTATGGGCAAGTTATTATAGGCCTACTCTTAGATTCTTATAAAATAAGCTATTGTTGCTAAAAACCCTAGTGGTACAATGCTCAAGATACATAGTATATTACTTTCCGCACCACCCCTCGTATTGTGGTTGTGGTTAGTACCAACATACTCTATCTTATTTGTTAAATAATTTGGAACAATATACCTAGTGTGACTTTATGAATAAAAACATAGGGTACGATGCTACATTCATTGTCTCTTGTACACTCAACCAATCTAGTCTGATCAGCATGTCAATAATAGGAGTATCTTTTCGCTCATTTAGTAGATAACGCATCACCTTATTTTGTGTTCTTTGTAGTTTCATTATATTCTCTTTCGTTGCATTTACAAAAATGGTGTTGCAATACTCGAAATGAGGTTTCACAATGCTATTGTAGATCATAATTTTAGACCATTTAGATCATTTGTACCCTACTCTCATCAGATTTTCTTTCCAACTTTTCTTATTACATAGCCCTACTGCATATGAGCCTTAAAATTAAGTTCATTCTAACTATACCTAAATACAAACATCTGCACCATTTCGATTGTTTCTCCTGCCATTTTAATGTCTACTTTTAGGCCTACTCCTTTATTACACTTAGTACCTGCAATGATCATGATCTTACATTTTGCTACGTACGTTCAGTTTAAGTTCAAGTTTACATTAAGGTTAAGCCATATTTGCGTTATCTCAAGTCCCTCCGTTAGTATTCTCACCAGTTCAATAAGATTATAACCGCTAATTGAAATTACCATGTCATTGGCATATATATTTATCTTCTTCTCTTATGCCCACATTGACATATCTATGTCATCATGTGTCTTGACAACCAGTAAAGATAGGACTCCTGTTCCCTCCTGTCCATACCCCCTGGCATTTCCCCATAGTGTCCTTTCAATGTAGCACATCTAAATAGATGTTGTCTGTCCTGTGTTCCATCACCACAGAGTTTACACATGCTGCTCTCCATCACACCTATTCTATGTAAGTGCTTTGCTAGCAAGTCATGGCCGGTATCTAGTCTAAACTGTGCTGTTGTAGTTCTTCTCCTATAATGGTCCTTGTATTAACTAGCTCACTCCACACTTTACTCTTGCCTTTCTCCTTCCATGCTTTCTTTACCTCCGAGTTGCTATATTATTTATATATATGTATATATCAAACACCCTTTTCCAACATTCGTCGGGTCGGGGGGTGACGAGTCACCAGTTTCTCGGGCTATCTTCTAGTGCTTGCTAGCCAGGCTCAGCACCCCTCATCTTCTTCCTCGTTTTCTTCCATAACCGGCATTTCTAATAATTCTCTCCACTTCTTCCTGTCCTCCCAGAGTCTTTCTTCATTAACCCTATCCCATGTTTTCCCTCTTTCTTCGACGCTTCGCGTTATTTGGTCCCGCCATCTATCTCTTGGCCGGCCAACTCTTCGTACTCCCCCACATGTACGTTCAAATTCTCGTCTTGGGATTCTGTCTTGCTTCATTCTTCTTACATGTCCATACCACCTGAGTCTTTCTCTTCCTATTTTATCTCGTAGACTTTCCACTCCTAATTTGTTTCTTGTTGTTATGCTTCGTACCTTGTCTAGTTTTGTTATGCCCACCGCACTTCTTAGGAATTTCATTATTATTATTATTTATTATTATTTATTGATCGACATCAGACATGTTACATTGTATACATACATATTACAGGTTATAGTGTGCACGCAATGTTATGCCTAATGGGGAAAGGATGTAGGAAACGGAACCCACGTTCCATCCACTTAAATGAGTGTCCTACAACCTTATAAAGTTAAACTAAAGTAGGGATTGTAATACTAATTTGCGTAATTACTAGAAGGAGCATATGAAGTAAATTGTAAGCCTAAATGAATATAAACCTAGGAATTATGTACTATCCTAATGAATGAGCTTAGAAGAGTGAGCAGTTTAGAATAACGGGTATGTAATGTGTGAGGTGAGGTGTGGTATGGGGCCCTGACTTAAAATTACTAT
>JAMZAV010007664.1:0-31921 GCA_024449915.1 Sweltsa coloradensis
TTTATTGCAATATATAAATTATTTACAATTGTAAGGTAAACCATGTCAGAATAGTTCCTTCGGTTTTCTAATGTCATGAGGTTAGCATCTTTACAAGTTGTGCATAATCTACTCTATGATACCGAATGTTACTTTTTATACATTGATGTTTTATGAAACACTGCTGGACCTTTCTACATTATGAATTTTGGTGATTTGATATGGGTTCCAAATAGAGCTAGCATAATCTAAATGAGGCCTTTTATGGCTTTTACTATTATGGCCTTGGCCAGTATCTTTGCCGTCATATTGACACCCCCATCTGTTCGTCAAAAGTCGTCAGCTATTAGCCAGAGGAGAAGAGCACTATGGCAGGTCAAGGATGTCAAGTGCTAAATCAACATCATAATCCGTCATTGTTTCCTGACGCAAGCGGGGTGAACTTGGCAACAATGTCTCCACGTGTGTCCTCTTCCTAGCCCGGTATCAAACCAGCGACCTCCCTTGAATTAGCACGTGTAACGCGTCAGTTTCCTTGATCAATAGTGATGGATAAGGCAAATTACAGAAAATGTAATTATTTTGAGCTGGGTCATGAGAAGTCTGAAACCTAACTCCCTTAGTGCTGGCCGTTTTGAATCTGCACACGTATGAGTGTATGTAAGATAGCTCTTCAGTCAAAACATTCGTTACGATTGAACTTTAACTAGGAAAACGCTAAAGTCCCGTCGCGTTGTTGAGCGAGCACCGGTACGTGCAACACGACCCGAGTACGACATTCCCATAATGTTACATACCAATAACTTAATAAGTCTTTAAGGTCTTGACCGATATTTAGCTGAAAATTTGTAAAATAGGAGACAATGTTGTACTTATTGACCCTGCAAAATTTCATAACGATCGGAACATTTTTATATATATATATATATATATAGGTATAACCTTGGCTTTATAGTAGGCGACTATGACGTTGTTATGTTTGTACTTTAGACAGAAATTGTAGTCACTTTTTTAATTTCTGTCTAAAGTACTAACATATATATATATATATATATATATATATATATATATATATATATATATATATATATATATATATATATACTAACCAACGATCGGATTTTGTTCAAAAACTATACAGCAACCCGTATAGGTGGTATGTACATGTGTGCAAACTTTCAGGTCGATCAGAGAAACGGTGCGACCTGTATCGAAGCAGCAACAGAAAAAAAACAGACATTCGAGTCATAAAAGTCAAGAGGAGACGCTCGCTACGCTCGCTAAATATAGCAGTTTAGACTTCAATCCCCGTGCAATACCTCCTTTAGCTATATACTCATTTCATTATACTGACATAAAAGCTAGATTCTGTTCGTCTGCAGTGTGCAGCAAGCAATAGCGGTCGTTCAGAGACCGCAGTAGTTTCCCGTTTAAAACCGTTCTTTTTTCAGTGATATTTTACTGAGCAATGTGAATAAGCAGGTAAACAGGAGTACAGTAGCATTGATCAATGAACGGTTCTTACCTAGCTTGTTCAAACATATATCTCTATTAGTTCATACGATTTTGCCTAAAAAAGTGCACCACTGAGCGCGTGACATTTGACCTCCGCCCACAGCCACCCGCATAGTTGCACACATCAAGGCAGAGGTGATTCTACTCAAAGCATTTAGCGATTTCTTTTCTTCTACTATTTGCTAGGATGTAGAAAACGGCAACATACGTATAACATTTTTGTAGGATGCCCGTTGTATAGGGTGTACACATACCCATACGGGTGTGACCCTCTTCAGGTGACTAACTAGGTATATTGCGGATAGGACAATTGTGAAGGGATGTCTGAGGACTATTTAAGAGGACTCAATCCCTTGCAATCGCATTAACGACTGAGGAAATCCTCGAAAAAAACTTCAGTCAAGATTACCGGTCTCGACGGGATTCAAACCCCGGAACCCCCCGATGCAGAGCCAACACTGTTGGGCGGCAAGCAGGTACCGGGCCGATTAGAGTTAAAGGCAAATGGGGGAGGGGGCAAAAGGGTTAGGGGCAAAGGGGGACACCTCCTACGTCATCACCTGATTTCTTACCTTACTCCGTGGACACTATAGCATATTTACCAAAGTTCGACATATTCTCTGATTTTGATACTTTCAAAAAATCAATCCGTGATTGGACTGCAGTTGAAGCTCATTAGCATTTCTCCCTCTATTCTTTTAAACATTATTTACACTCATGTTTGTTGCACTTATAATTTTGATATATTTGTTTCTTGTTCATCAATATAAATAATTATTTGTTAATTTGTATATTTATTAATATAATTTTAATTTTTACTTATTTATATTTATTATATTAGGATTGTCTTTGTAAAATGGTACTTGTGCTGTACAAGACTCTTAAATAAATAAATAAATATTATCCCGAGGTGTGCTTCCCGCTTACACGCAGGTGGAAGAGGCGAGGAGGCTGTCGAGGAGGCTGTCGAGGTACACCGTCTGCATTTATTGATGAGCATGGCTTTCATGAATATAATAATCTGGCGGACCTTTGATCGTATCTCAAACACAACGCATCACATCCCTAGGGATTGACCGGGGCTCCAGGACCTCCAGGCAGCATAGCAGGACAACGCGGGACACATCAGTATCACATTTTATCAAATCTTATCAAATGTGAAAGATTCTGGGAGCTACATTTCAAAATAAGAAATTGTAAGTTCATGCTTTAGTGTTGTTTTTTGGCATTTTTAATAGTTGACCATTTACTTTACTGTCCCAAGACGAGCCATCTCTCATTTATCCCCACTTTTTTTATTTTTTATTATATGTTATATAATATATATGTATATATAAATATTAGTACTTTAGACATAAATTAAAAAAGTGACTACACCGAGGATCGAACCCGCGACCTTAGCTTCCCGGGCTATGCTCTCACCAACTGAGCTATGCGGCCACCAATTTAAAACTGTCTAAATTTTTGGTCTGTTTTGATCAATGTTAATTAACTTAGACAGTTTTAAATTGGTGGCCGCATAGCTCAGTTGGTAAGAGCATAGCCCGGTAAGCTAAGGTCCCGGGTTCGATCCCCGGTGTAGTCACTTTTTTAATTTCAGTCTAAAGTACTAACATATCAACGTCTTAGTCGCCTGCTATAAAACCAAAGTTAAATATATATATGATAAAAACAAGGATCTTGGGTAAAACCGCGTCGAAAATAAGATGAACCAGGGCAGAACCTGGGCGTCCACCGACGTTTCGTCTGTACTACGTCAGACATTTTCAAGGTTGACTGTGACTCTACGGAGGTTGGAGTCACAGTGGTTGGCAAGCACGCAGCGCCCGCCTTATATATGGCTATCATCTGTTTTGTTCATGTTATTCGGCCGTTTCTCAATTTCCACAGATTCACGGATAATACGTGGCTTGAGCTGTTGTACAGGGCAAATAGTTTTTGTTTTGTCAAAATCTATCACGTGCGAGTAAGCTTTAGCATGTTGAGCCAGGGCTGATTTCTTGTCACCTGCTTTCACAGCATTAGAGTGTTCATTTATCCTCACTCCTTGTTTTTATCCTATGACGGGCCGCGAAAACCTACAACAATCCATATATATATTTTATATAGTTAGTTCTTAGGTTTTCGCGGACGCATAGTATGTTGGTATTGTCTTACGGGACATTCCGCCGCGGCGGAATACCAATACATATGTTGATGAATACTTTTTGCGGTTTAAGCCACTCCTTGAGTTTAATAATTACTCAACGATTCGGAACTCAGATTAGAGTTCCTTTATCAAGAGTTTGAATTACATATTAAAATTAGAAACAATAACAAAAACGAACACACCAACAAAAAGAAAAAAACAAAAGCAGTCCAACAAAAATAAATAGATATAATATTGTATTATTTATTATATTTTATAATCTATGGTTAAGAAAATTTAATCGATTTTGCTGGAAAATGTAAAGAAAGAGAACTTTGAGTGTTCAGTTTTCTACTAAGAGTATTTGATCACTTCGAATATTTTATTTTAACATTTTCGAAAGCAACGAGATAATGTAACTTATTTGTAATTTTACAAAAACCCAACGTTTACAAATCATTTTAACTCCATGCGAATATTAGCAACTCTCGCTAATGTGACTAATTGTGAAAATTGTACAATCGAACTTAATAATGTTCTTTGCTCTGGAAAAGTAAAATTAAACAAAAATATAAAAATGTAATTGATGCAATCAAGTCTACTTGACCGCAACACCGGGACATGAGCGGTGAGTTTATCCGCAATAACATCTTAGTCACTATGAGAAATACAGATTTATAATGAGCCATACACTAAATATGTCTTTATCGTGAAAGCGATTCATTTCATAAGATTTAACCACATTCAAACAAATTAAGTGGTTAATTAAACACGAATTTCTTCCTAACGGAACACTGAGGCTTTTTGATATCCGTTAAATTTTTGTAAAATTATGAAACAATGAGTCGATAAGATTATGTGGGAAATTAATTTCGTACAGGATGTTCCTAGCCACCAAGTGTAGATGATTGCAAGATGGATGGCCTTTTCACGGTCGTCTGCGGACAACGCTTCTAATGTTGCAACTTGCCATGATATCAGAAGAAACGATTTAGTTTTATGTATTGTGTAATTAATTAATTAGTTGTCCTCCTTTGTAAACCAGTTTTTTAACTGAATAGGATAGACGTCACAAAAGAAATGCAGACACAACATGAACTAAAAATTAGCAAAGTTTGAAAAAAAAATGGTAATGAATTCAAAAGTATATTAAATGAAATTAATTAATGAACCAAATATAAAAAAGAAAAAAATAATACAAGAAAAAAAGAAATAAAATAAAATAAAAAAAGTGAAACGAAAAGAAAAATCAAAAAAGAAAAACATAAAGAAAAAACTGATTTATTAAACGATCCCATTTAATCGAGACGATCTCACTGAAACGAAACTGTGATCATTGAATTTATTTATTTGATTATTGTGACCGAGCCTAAAAGATAGTAATTTCTAAATACAATCTCGTCCTCACACTTCTATCCTGGCAGTTGCAGACATTTCAGTGATATTAGGGGTAAGCATCACTTTTCTGTCCATCCGTCCGTCTGTGCGCGTGTCACTTCTCACGAGAAAAACAAAACACGGCGTCGGATTGACGTGCGGGCGGCGCCCGAATGTTTTTGGTGACCCTGGGGGTAATAGGGGAGTGGCTGGCCCCCCAGGGGCCGTATTCATGAATCTTTTTACCCTGGGTTAAGCAAAGTCAAAAAGCGTATTCCTGTTCAATTCCTGGAAGGGTTTAATTCCAAGGACACAGTACATAACACACACACAAACATTGTTACCTCTTGGTGACTGTGATTGGTTCGGACCAGAATGTGGTTATTATGTGTTGCGGGTTAGGGGTTAAGAATAACCCCGGTCTATAAAATGTACAGGATTAGGAAAATCCAATGATATTTGACATAGTAGGCTAGATCCCTAGTCATTGGTCCACTGGCGTGTCAATTAGAAGCCATCTTGAATAGGTCAGTATGTTTGTATGTTAAAGTAGGTTGTAGTGATTTGTAGCCTTAATATTTTTCATGTTGGCTATCAGGTTGACAGGTGAGTATATTAGCCATTAACACCAAATGATTACTAAATACCCTTATGCAATTATATCTTATTGTTTCTGTTTGTGCATTCTCGTGCCACAGAAGCTAAAACCATACCAAACAATCCAGAAAAATACTTAATCGCATTTAAAACATAATGTCAAGCATAATAAATTGAAGCGCCAAATCGCCATCTTGAATAGGTCAATTTGGTACGCTCGCGCCTGTGCGGACGTATTGGAGACTGGGGATCTAGCCTACTAGATGTAAAATATCATTGGGAAAATCCATGACCCGGCACCTACACCATTACTGTAATCGCGAACAGGCAACGAACCTGTTTTCAGATCTAAACCTACCCGGCACCGCCACCAAAATTGTCAACGAAAAGAAAATCATTTTATTTTTGTATTTATCTCCTAAGATCTGTTGATAGAGTAGCTTCGCTCCCAAATTAGAATCTCCCGTACCTAGTGTGCTTGTTCACTAATTCGTATCAGTAATAACACAAACACCAAACATTATTTCGTTTTTACTCATATGTTGTTTATTTCCTAAACATCTGACTAAGTGAATATTTTCATAAGTTTGACCCGTGCTTACTCGCTCCGTGACTAGGACATAGAACAAACAGGAACTCAAGGAAGTGAAGTAGGCACCACGTTGAGTCATAAAAACATTTTCCACCAAGGTTGGTGTAGTTCCTAAAATCTTTCCTTCCTTTTTCACCAGTCGTCGACACATGCCATTTCTATTTCCTGTACTAACTTCTCATAATCTGCGCCTAGGTTAATAATATTTATTCAACCATAAAACACCTTTTTGTGGAGATACCTTTTGTAGGGAGCTACAATCCTGAGGGGGGTTGTAGGGATGCATAGGTGCATGTGTGAGTGTGATCATCTGCAGGTGACTAACAAGGAGGGTTATTTATAGGGTAGTTGGGAAAGGAATTTCCGAGAGCTGTTGGAGAGGACTCAATCCCTTGAATTCGCATTTTGACTGAGGAAAACCTCGGAAAGAAACTTCAGTCAGAATTTCCGGTCTAGAAGGGATTCGAACTCAGGACATCTTGAATCGGAGTAAAATTATAAAAAAAAAAAAAAAAAATGGGAAGCCTGTCCAGGGTGCAATTCATGCCCCTCTTTAGGGGCTGTTTAAGAGGACTCAATCCCTTGCATTCGCATTATAACGACTTAGGAAAACCTAGGTAAAAACCTTCAGTCAGGATTGCCGATCTCGATGGGATTCAAACTCAGAACCTCTTGAATCAGAGTCTATGAAAGAAACTTAACAGCAAATAGCTGTTGAGGTTTATAGAATAGTCACACATGTAGTGACAGAACAAACGAAAGATAAATATATCTGCAGTTCAACGGAACTGAACTAAATATAACAATCGCATACTTAAGCTCTAAAGTGACAGCAATTGCTGGATAAAATGTATCTTTATGCAAATTCTACTGTTTGCAAGAATACAATTATGATAATTGTTTAACTCGGGTCAAATGAGAGCATTTAAATAAACACGTTCACGTTCGAGAAGACAACAATTTAGCCAGTAAACCGGCGAAGTTCCAGGCGAACGACCTAACCCTTGACGTAAATGTGTTGACCATGGCGTGATTTCCATGAACACTGAAGGATCTTGGATGAATGTAAGCTAAATTTATTAAACGGGTATTCACCCACTAAACTCAAAAAATATATTTCATTCAGGCTTACTAGTTATGTTTTTAGAAATTAACAGAAAAATTATTAGGTCCACCATGACCGGGAAAAAAATGATTGAAGTTGTTTTTTTTCGTGCTAGGTCCTATCGGCAAAAATCTTATCTCCCATAATAAATTAAATGTGGACGATCTTTATGCCCCGTGACCTTGGAGGATTATGATCCAAAAAATATTGGTCATTATTGATGTACTCGTCAGCCTTTTCTTTAAATCCTCTTTATTTTGTTTTTTATATTTGGTCAAGTGGTTCGGTCAAAATATGCTGATTACCAATAAGGGGAGTGATTTTGGAATGCATATTAATTGTGCGTGTTTGAGTGTATATTTGGGCACAGTTTCAAGGCACGATGTTATTAAAGGCCATTTTAGATTGGTATGATGATGCTCTAGTATCAATGTAGAACAAAACAGAAGCAGGTTAACGTCGATTTAAGAAATTTCCCAAAACGCCCATTTTTGCAAATTTCTGGATGAAAAATTTAAAAAATTCGTTTAAAATCACAGTTACAAGATATAATTTTTTAAACGGTCATTTAAGTGTGTATTATGCTAGTAAAGATCATGTTGTAAAACATATCTTTTTGTGGTAATAGCCCCTTAAGAGGAGGCTCATTTTACTCATGCTCATTTTACGCGCTTTCAAATTTCTCAGACTATTTTAGTCGCATATATTTGTGATTTTATAAAATTGTGCAAAAATTAATTATGAAGGCATCTATAATAGCACTTTTCCATTTAAAAATTATTGTAGAAAATAGAAAATAAATAAAAATTAAATTAAATTTTCTAGAATTTAGAATCTGTCAAAATGGTCAAAAACAACCTAATAACTACGCATTTCCTGATTGATCAATTCCACAAAATTTAAAATTATTTCATAATAGATTATATACTCACAAAGGACCAAATATGAAAAAAAAATATATATAAAAAATTGTCATTTTTTAAGGAATTTTGGGAAATTTTCAATTTTGAACAAAATCAACGTTTTATGTTCAATGTATATTATAAGCACTTTTCGTAAAATAGATTTATTTTTCCGAATTTTTTGCATTTTCTTTATTTAAAATACCAGCAATACTATAATTATATTTTTTTTCGGGTGGAAAAAAATTGGACCGTTTTTGCACATTTTTATTTTCAATCTTCTCTAAAAAAAAGGTACTATTCGCACTATAAAAATGAGATAAAAAAACATGTGAATTTGAATTCCACAATTTTTTTGAAATTTTTTCGGGCCAAATAAAAAAATTGTAATTCAAATTGAAAAAGAATGAAAATTGTTATGTCGATTGTAATGGACGCGTGGTCTGAATGAGTTAAATATAGTAAATCTGATGTGATAGGGGCGTACAGACGTCTTCATTATCGAGTATCCCCATTTGTATTGATTTATGGCTGCATCCATGAGAAGGATCGTGCCGAACTTCAAATTACAAATTTACAACTTTGTTACGTGGTATTTGAAACTAAAAGCTATCGGTACCAATCACATGTAGGCCTACCTACTTGGTTAACAATGGGTTTCGCTTCATAGCGAAAAATATTTGATACTTTCGGAAAACAGAATGAATATGAAATTGAGTGTTCTAGCACGATAAAAATAAATACATTTTTGTAGGATGCCCGCTGTAGGGAACGCATCAGATTTAACTGGTGTGATCGTCTTCAGGTGTAACTATGTATATTGCGGATAGGACCTTCAGTCTAGATAACCGGTCTCGTCGGGATTCGAACCCGGGACATCCCGAATCAGAGTCGAGCGCTCAGCGCTCGAGCCAACACTGTCTGTCTAGCACGATAGAGTTTATACTCCTAGCATAATTCTGTTTAAGCCCCATTCTCCTACAACTTTAAAGGCAAACAAACAGAGAGCTCATTTGTAGCATGAGTGACTGACGGGTTTGCATCCCGCCACCGGTAATTGTGACTGTCAATGTATTCCCTATAAGGTGGGCATCATTACGAAGTTTTCCAAGCATGATCATAGGAGGCCTTCTTCAGGTCACTTACTATACGTGGGTTCAGATCGTATTTGTGGATGACTAGGAATATTCCAACGCTATTGTAAGCAATCAAATCGAATAATTCCCCTTTTGTCTTATTATCCCCCCCCCCCCCCGCCCTTCTACCGTACTGCCATTCTGATTCATACACCAACAAGCGGGAGACCCGTTGATTAGTTAATATTTTAAATTTCAGCTTTGTATTACCATTAAATAAATATTTTGACAAGATACCTCAGGGAGATATAAGCCCTTAATTGTTCCAAACTGGTGGGACGTCCGCGGTGGCACGTCATTATAGGGCGCTGGACCGAAGCGTGTGGCTCTACGAGGACGTGGGTTCGAATCCCGTATAAGGCATGGGTGTTTTGTAACGTCCTTTATCGTGATATATCACCACTTATCGTCTCGAATATCCAACAACAAAAACCAACATTGAACCGGTGGAATGTGAACAGATCCAACATACTCAGATTGAATAGTTCCTCGTTTCCTCATTGTAATTACGTGTGTCTGATTGTGTGTATATGTTACAACTTACAACACTTAGTTTGCACAGCGATGCATACATCAAGATAGTAATAGATTTCAACATGGGTTTCAACTTCACCGTGGTTACTATTGTTTGTAATGTACTTTTAAAACACTGCTTTGAAATAAATTATGTTCTTCCATCTGAAGATTGCAGCTGCAGCTAAACTGTATTCACACTGAAAGAATTACTGCTTATCACAAAACAATCAACAATATAACCTGATTTACTGTATCTAGACACAAATACTTAAACAAATTAAAACAATCCAAGTGCTTAACATGCATGGCCTTGGATTGAAGGATGAATGTATGTAATGTAGCTTACTGTGGTTTCTCGACTTGCTGATGGCTTTGACCTTACTTACTCGGTCACTAATTTACCGGTAATGACAATTGTAATAATATAACAATTGAAATAATTGTTGTTCAACAATAAGTTTAAGTAATTATCTCACAGTTTTTTGCGACTAACAAAATAACGCTAACTTTTGACAGTGATTGTTGTGATTTTTTGAACCACTAAACTGCACTGAGAATAATAGTCGAGCTGACTAGGCGATTTCCCCATAAAAGTTCTGTCACTGTTTGTTGTGTTTCACAAGCCTTGAGAATCGGTGTATGTCATAGTTAATGTCTTTGGCCTCTAATTCAGTGATGCTCGCACTCGAGTCAGTGAGGCAAGTGAACCGAGGAAACACCAGAAAACCTTGTCTTGGCAACGACCTTGGGAATGTCTTTTGGAGGAACCGCCTTGGACTATAGCGCTAACTACCTCTCAGGTGTAAACCAGATGAGAGGTGCATGCAACGAGGATTCGGGTGGTTGTACACATAAAAATACATGGGTGGGCAAAACTCTTTAAGCGCCATACAGTAAAATTTGTTATGCCATTGCTGGTTGTGATTGATCATGTTGGCATGCACCCATTAGTTCATTAGTTGAGCTTAGTGAGGTTAGCAAGCGTAGCGGAAACTTTAATGTGCATGACTATCCTGAAAATAATAATTCGTGTTATTCGTTTTTGTACGTAATTTTATCTATTTGTTCGCTCTTTCCTGAAAAAAAACAGACACTCTGAAATTGTTGAAATTTTTAGTGGACCTGCAGGTCTCTGAACATAGACCTGTCACGATTTTATGATAAAATCGAAAAAAATATTTGTAATATAAATCGTACTTTTACGTTTTTATTTTTTAAAGTTAAGGATTACAGGTAGATACGAAATACGCTCTTCTATCAACGCGACTTAAAAAAGCGTTCGTGAGCGAGCTATTGGATTCAAACTATAGAAAACAAAATGGTCATTCCATTTTTTTTAGGGAAAATAAATATTTTGTTCTACTTCTAATTTGTATGTTTTGATGCAGTGTGCAGTGTGCCGTGTGCTTCTCTGATAATAGATGGATGATAGTTGAGTTGAGAGTGAGGTTTCTGCCATATATCCTTGTTTTATATTATTTATGTCTTTCTCTAGAAGAGTAGACCAGCTGCACTGCAATTCTATGATGGTATAGCTTGAACCTCGCTGTGGATAATATGATAGCTAACTGAACAAGGTCCTACTACACCATCGCTCGTCCGCCAATCTTGATTGAGTTTGCCAGCTTAATATAATACATAATATATTTTATATTAGTTACTTACTTGATTTTTTCTAATATGAACTGTAAGCATTGATTCTTTTTAAAACTTACGTTTTTAAAATAGGAAGACGGGTGAGCTAGCCTGAAGATCGAAAGATAAGAGAGAAAGAGAGAGATTTAAGATCGCTGTTATACAGGTAAAATATATGGTAATATCGCGAGTATGAGTTCTGTTACAGTGGGCCACGTATGTCTGGCTGTAGTATCTGGACCGGAAGGCGATTTCTATTGCTAGCCGGGAGTGCATTGCATAGGGTGGGGGTGGGGGGTGGGGAGTAAACAGGGATTTGCTTGAAACTTCGTTACGGGAATAGGTAATATGGGATTGATTATCCTGTCTGGCTGGTCTAATTGGCTTGCCTCGACATTCTCAGCGGGATGTAGTGTATGAGCAACAATACCTCCGAAACACGTCATCTCCTGTGAAACCGTTCAAGAGCATGGGGTAAACTATTAAAAAAAATATTAACACAATTTTATCTGAAAAGTGCTGAAACTATTTTGTTTGCCTGTATTATTTTTATATAGTTAAATATTTTTCAATACTTTATTTATAACCGACAGTGTTGGCTTGAGCGCGCGACTCTGATTCGGGATGTCCTGGGTTCAAATCCCTTCCGAGACCGGCAATCCTGACTGAAGGTTTATTTCGAGGTTTTCCTCAGTCGTTAATGTGAATGCAAGGGATTGAGTCCTCTTTAAAATGCCTCGGACATCCCTTCACATTGTCCCAACTCCAATATGCATATACTTAGTTAAGACACTTGAAGAGGGGCATACATTGCACCCTGGTCAGGTTTCTTTCCATTCCTTTCATAATTTATCTCGTTAAAATTTGAAACCGTATGGAGGCATAAGTTGCAAAGTATATTAATTTTATAGTGGTATAATAAGAACTAACCAATACTCTTGAAGAGAAAGAGTAGAAATGTTTCAATTTTAATTGTGAGTAAAGTAGCCAAGTAGTATGTTTAGACAGAACTTGATTGATTAACATTGAACAATTTGAACGCATAATACTTCGAGTAAGTGTTTATATGAACGCAACAACAACAATGTGTAAATTACATCGTTCCAACTTTGCATGTTAGAATAATAATGTAATGCACATAAAACGTGTTTTATTGCAAATAAGTTGTAATTTTTCAAGATGGCGGCTAGCGTACATGCTTTGGCAGACCCGCAATTTATTGAATGAATGACATTCATTTGTTTTCTCCTTGTTATATCCGGGATTGTTAAAAGGCAACTGGGCTAAAGTATTATGTAACCATACGTTTAACATTTAGAATTTTTATATTTTCTTTGCGATCTGTCATCAAAGAATTTTTGAATGGAAATATATTTGTATTGATTAATTTCAAATTTTTTGGGTCATTCCATCTACATGTTTTGATCAGAACTGACAATAGCTATAATCCGACGTAACCCACACATACTGATTTATACTACGACCAACTTATCTCAGTAATATTTCTGTTTAGGTCCACACAATCTTAACATAGTCGACTAATCATGATTCATGGATACTATGCAGACAGCGCTAAAAGCAAATTAAACTTATTTATGCTATTATCTATACATTAATTCAGCGCTGTGGACAGGCTATATTTTGCCTAAACTGTATTCACACAAAAATTCACATGGCAAACTGCAAAACGTACGACGGGCGATGGTATATGAGTGATATCAATTTATGTCAAACTAAATAACTGTAAATAAGATAATACACATGGAATTGATATTTTATTAAATTGAATCAGTTGTTCATGAAAGGGCACAAGTCCACTTTTGGGCGACAATTAGTTAGGTATGAAAATCGACTCTTCATACATATACGCACATTTTGACAAGAAACGGCATCAGTCCATATAGTGCAAGTATCTACAAAAGTGTGTCGCCATACTTCGTTTGTTCAAGGAAGGGCATTAGTCCATGGACTTGTGCCCTTTCTTGAACAAATGAGTTGCCACAATAAAGTAGATTGTCTTGAGAGTGTATAGAAGGCAGTGACAATCGAGGCTTAGGCCTTCAAGAATACCAATATGTCCACACAACAGACAGTAACGTTCAAGACACAAACTTAACAGTGTTTAAAACCACTAAAAGTGTTATTCATAACAGTATGCAACATTTCCATTTTTTAGAGAAAGGGCATTAGTCCAAAAGCTTATGATCTCATAAAAAAGCTTTTTTTCTATTTTAACTTACTATTTAAATACTAACTGGTACTTACATGTATTATAACACTATTCTATTATACAAATTATGGTATTGTATCAACTTTATTATCAAAAAAGTACGCAACATTCCCATTTAGTCAAGAAAGGGCATTAGTCCACAAGCTTTGTGCCCTTATATAAAGGTCAATCAAGATATTTTTTCATTTTTTTTACCATGTACATACAATTACTCCAACTTAAATATTGACATACTTATTCAAGGTTTTATAATAATATTATAAGGTAAAAACAGTTTTTCTTATTTTACTCAAAACGGTTCTCCAGGACTAATGCCCTTTCTTGAACAACTGATTCAATTAAGAAAAATTGTAAACTTAAAAACACAAATTTCTCAAAATATATCACTATTGCATTTTTTTTATATTAAAAAAAAATAATGTCAAATGATATTATTAAAACAATATAATGTGATGATAAATGTAAAGGAAACAATTTTTGTTTTAAATTAAATTAAAATTTTTTTTTTAAGGAAGAAAAAAGTCGCGTATAGTAAAAATATAACTTATGAACTACCTATCAGTTCTGTAGGGTAATTCTCTAAGAGCTGCGTTACATACATTTATATTAGAGAGTGAACGCTCTGTTGGTTACTTGCAATTATATCGAAGTGTTAAAATCAAATCTTGAAATAATTGAATATCCCTCAGAGGTACGAATAAAATGTCCCTAAGCATCAACGTACGTTATAGAAATGATGTCATGGTCTTCTTTCAACAGGATGATAACGTATTTTCCGACGAAACTAGCAAACTCTATGATGTGGGTAGAGAATATAGGGTTCATGGTCAACCGATGTCATAAAATAGAGACGACCTACAGGCAGCAATCATTTCAACAGACAAGGTGCTGAACAGCCAGCGAAAGTCTAACACATACATGCTCTGTACACTGGATTATAATCTTTCATTAGGGTGCCTTTAGTAAAGTACAAAATAGTTTCCCCGGGTGTGACCCCGATTCATGTGCCTTAAATAAATAAATAAATAAATTTTTATTTAGAGTCTACCCACTCAGTTATATAACTGATTTTCAGTGGGGGACTTTAAATCAAAGCGACCAAGCCAACCCTGCAGGCCCCGACGCAATCGACGAGTGAGCGATAACCAACCAAAGATCGATATTTTTAATAGGAAATAGAGCAATCAGTGGTATGGACAGTGCAAACACCCGCGAATCAACGCCAGAATCAAACAAGGCCGATTCAGAACAACTCTGAAATTTATTATGTGCTTCGTTGCTAGGACGGCTCCAAAGTCACCGTTTACAAACTCCTAGAACAAGAACTGATGGACTTAAGTCCAAATCAGAAGTTAAAAAACTTCTGACTTTAACGGGAATCGAACCCTGGACCTTCTGCATTGGAAGCAGATACGCTAACAACAAGACCAACGAGCCACACAAAAGACCAACGAGCCACACAACAAGACCAACGAGCCACACAAAAGACCAACGAGCCACACAACAAGACCAACGAGCCACACAAACCTCTTAACCCCCTTGCTAGACCAAACCAATCACCAGTCATCAAGAGCCAACAAGGTTTGTTTGTTCTTTTCTGAATCCTTGGAAATGAACCTTTTTTCTTTTTTCCCTTTTTATATTTGGTTCATTAATTAATTTAATTTAATACCCATCTTAAATTTTTTTCTTAAATTATTGTGTTATTAATACATTGTTGTTGTAATGTTACTATTTCAAACTTTACTTAACTATAGTTCATTGTCGTGTCTGCACTTATGTAATCAGATTTATTTACTTGCCCTCCTTTGTAAATCAGTTCTTTAACTGTATATGATATAAAGACGTTAAATGAAATGTATTGTACAGGGATACGGATCTTACTTCTAGCCCTTCACTCCTAACGTCACGTAACACAGGGTCAAAATCGTTCAGGAGTCCGACCCCAAATAGATACGTTGTTTGGGTTGTTGAAGGGAATTTCAAAGGGCTGTTTCAAAGTACTCAATCCCTTAAATACCTACCCCTTACCCTCAAGAAAGCCGTCGTAAAAACTGTCAGTCAGGATTGCCGTACGAAAGATAAGAACCTTAGACCTCCCGAATGGAGTTTCAAGCGTTATGCATGATCGAGTCACCTCTGTCGGGGCGCATTGGATGAGGAACTATAGAGTGCGTGATGATAAGTTCGTCAAGAAAGTTCAATTTCGAACAACAACAACCCAAAAGAAGAAGACCACCACCGCTGCGATCATGAGTAGGGAGAGGGGACCAACGGCTTAACGTCCCATCCGAAAGGACGGTGGAACCTTGACAGTCATATAGGTTCCTCCACTAACCCGGACTGCCGAGTAGACGTCGAGGAGAACGAAGTCGTTACACTAGCTCTCGAACCCTCCATCTGCTCTAACCAGCGATATACGTGAGTTTCAGGGCAGAGCGGTTACCCACTCTACCCCTGACCACGCCCGAGTTTGCTTAACTTCGGTGTTCGAGTGGGAACTGGTATACTACCTCGACTTAACCGCTGGCTTATATGGTTATGGGTTTCGTTCCGAGATCATGACGAAAGTAGTAGTACGGTATCATCAGCGAACGAAATAATGTTGCAATTTCGAAGTGGTTATTAATTACAGGGACTATTGATGAATATAAGGAAGAGCAAGGGACCAAGAACTGTGCCTGGAGGGACCCCAAATTTGATTTTGCGGGGCTTACTCAGTGCTTTGTTTATTCAGTTATTCACATATATTGTTTTTGCCGTGAACATAGCTTGTTGTTAATGAAGGGGTATGTCCTTCTGTCCATACAATGAAGTTTATCATAGATTGTATGTGTGTACATTGTGTGAATTGAAGTCAAAAGCTTTAGGGACTTTTGATGAATATAAGGAAGAGCAAGGGACCAAGAACTGTGCCTGGAGGGACCCCAAATTTGATTTTGCGGGGCTTACTCAGTGCTTTGTTAATTCAGTTATTCACATATATTGTTTTTTGCCGTGAACATAGCTTCTTGTTAATGAAGGGGTATGTCCTTCTGTCCATACAATGAAGTTTATCATAGATTGTATGTGTGTACATTGTGTGAATTGAAGTCAAAAGCTTTAGGGACTTTTGATGAATATAAGGAAGAGCAAGGGACCAAGAACTGTGCCTGGAGGAACGCCAAATTTGATTTTGCGGGGCTTACTCAGTGCTTTGTTTATTCAGTTATTCACATATATTGGTCTTTGCCGTGAACATAGCTTCTTGTTAATGAAGGGGTAAGTCCTTCTGTCCATACAATGAAGTTTATCATAGATTGTGTGTGTGTACATTGTGTGAATTGAAGTCAAAAGTTTTAGGGACTATTGATGAATATAAGAAAGAGCAAGGGACCAAGAACTGTGCCTTGAGAGACGCCAAATTTGATTTTACGGGGCTTACTCAGTGCTTTGTTTATTCACATATATTGTTTTTTGCCGTGAAAATAGCTTCTTGTTAATGAAGGGGTAAGTCCTTCTGTCCACACTATGAAGTTTATCATAGATAGAGTACATTGTGTGAAACGAAGTCAAAAGCTTTTGCTAAGTCCATAAAGATTGTAAGACGCTTTTCATTAATTTCAATTCATAAAGGAGTATAGAAGTTTGTTCAAGAATTGCAGAGTCAGTACATAGCTTGTTACAGTAGCCAAATTGATGCTCTGATGTCTGATTATTTTAAGGAAAAATGTAGATTTGCGTCATTATCGCCCCCTCAATGATGTTTGCAACATTTGATAAGAAAGAGAGAGTAATTTACGGACATGGTCTTGTTATTTTTTTATATAGTGGTTTTTTCATCGTGATTTTAAGTGAGTTTGGGAAAATACCATGTTGTAAGTCCTATTTTAGTGATGTGTAAGTGGTTGTGTCATTAAGAGGCTTGGATGCGGCTCATACCTGACGCTGAGGGTTTCGACTGCAGTACTTTCGTACTTTGCGGATTACTGGAAGGAACATAAACATTTTTAGGTTATTGTTTCATTAATTGAGTTATAAAACTACATTTCTATTTCTCGCACATGGCCCCTTTTTTTCTTCAAGGCCCCATTTTTGTCCTGTGAGTCCTCAAAGTCCTCACAAAACGTTCACTTTCGGTTAATGTTTGCGAAGATTTTGGATCAAATGGGACAGTAGCTAGGAAAACAAAACATGTACAATTCATATATACATAGTTCGAAAAGTACGAACGCATATTTTTTGCTCGAATCATGGCGTTCTCAAACTAATTTTATTGTGATTTCGAACATCGTCCAGTCGTGCACAATGCTGTTAATGTGATGTTTATATTCATTGTCAGTTTCACTACTATTTTCATTGTAATTCGTTACGAATTAAATTACCCTTACGGGTGTACTACATGTGATGGTAAAGCAACAAGTACCAAAATGCAAAATACAAAATTACAAAGTTCAACCTACAGAATGCAAAATGAGTAAGCCTTCTTGTTCATTTTTTGTTCATCTTAATAAGCTTAGCTTTCTGCTTGAAATATGCAAAACGGAACATACGTTCTTTTAAATAACATAGGCGTGAAACCCTCAAAGTGTCAGTATGTTGTATTACCAGGGGAGAAAAAACGCGTTTGCCAGTTGGGCAGAGGTCGAGGTTGTGGGGCATTAAGATGTAGATTACACACTCTTTCGAGAAGTAAGAGTGCCAGTCAATGATCGTTGGTATATTGTTAGAAAATATAATGTCGGTTGGTTGGGCTGAGTGGTCGAAAGTTCCTGGCGGGAGTAGGCAGCAAGAACCTGAGAACTGTAGCAGAGGAAGTTGAGATGGAAGTTGCTGATCGCGTGAGCGGTGGCAAGAAGTCTTTGGTATCAAGGGTAGGGTGATATGATAATGGCAGTGCCCTGGGACATCCATGGTTGTGATGAAAGGAGATGCGTTTCAATTCAATATGGTAAAGTCAATAGATAGTGATTTGATTAGGTGAAATAGACAAGTTTCTGGTGGTTTGTTTCTTATTCCACGTTGCGTTCCAGGCAGTGTTCGTAAGGGTTGATTGGGCGGATATTGAAAGAACACATGGTTGGAGAAACCTGCCAGTGTGGCTATAATTGGATTGTGGATAAGAGAAGAATGCATAGCAGCAAAGGTTGATATTATGGACCTAATTTGAGGTGAGGTAGATGGCTCGTTAGGGCTATGTGGTGTTGTGTTCCTCGGGGTCGGAGGATAGGCCTGCGGAGGTTGGGGTACCGGTTGAAGTACTGGTCGATTATTTAGTATATTCGCGTACGAGAAGAATGTCATAACAATATTTGTGGTTTGAAACAATTAATGTATTTCAATTTAAAGGAATTTATATGATCAAACCTCTTAAGCCGTGTCAGTTTCCATTTAATTTACTAGATGATACACAAGACTGGTGTTCAAACAACTTTTGTCACTGATTACACCGATTACTGTGTTTGCAGGAGTAGACCGTAAAACATTTCTTTTTTGAGCTTCATTGTTCTGTGTTGTCAGGTTTTCTCCTATTTAGTAAAATTAACAACAAAGTCACCAGCAAAATATTGTTTACGTTCTCAATTACATTAATCATCATTCCATTACCAGAGGTTTAGGTTTCCTATTTGTGACATTTCTAAATCTTTCCAAGTATTTTTTAATCACCATTTGCTTTTTGGATATGGTTTATATTGTAATAAGATTTTTTCATAAGAATACTAAGAGATTTCTACAACGCACAAAATGATCTTTACTTATCTTTTTTTTTTATCACATTTCTATACATTTTATCTCCGGTTCGAAGTCGAATGGTTATGAATTGTTATGGTACGAGACGAGTTTCAGGTCTAAGACAGCAAGGCAGCTTGACTTCGGTTATCGGCTATACAATTTGTCTTTATGATCTTATTAATGTGATTATTAACCTTGCTTCTGCTTCGAGACAATGAAATAAAACTGATATAACAATTTGAAGGTATTTTTCCCCCATAATTTTCGCATCGTGTACAAAGCGAGTTAGCGTGGTTACTTTGGTACAGATGGTGCTGGCAAAAATGGTACACAATGCTGGTTCTGGCACAGGATATGACCTAAGGTACCTATTCCATCTTCCATTGTCCGAAATTTCATTCATAATTCATATCATTTCATCCCCTATTTTTCTTCCCCACTTTCCTTTCCACTACTCCACCACCATTTTCCCCCACATTCATCCCCACCATTTCATTAACCCATCCCCTAATTCCCCTTTTCACCTATCCACCTCACACTCCATCAAAGGAGCAACGAGTGATCAAACAATCTTAGTACTTAGTAATTAACCTAATATCTGATCCATATTTCTAATCATCTTCACTGATTAAATTTTAAACTTTTGTTAAACAGCAAGATAAAAAAATCTTTTTAACGAGACTGTTTGTTAGACCGTAGAAATCATTATCAGCGAAAAGTTTGGGTCAAAATTGTTGACATGTCAACACTAGACTCTCCTATCCGCGGTTCGAAGCATCGTAACACCATATTTTTTTTACTCTAACAATAATTTAATGTCCTAGGCTGATTAGAATTTTTCTAAATTAAAATATCACGCGAACATAATCTAGTGTTTGTTAGACCCCCCCCCCCCCCCCCCGTATCGAAGTCGATAAGTTAATAGTTGGCCGAGATTTAACTAACTAAAACTAAATTAGGTTGTTAACTGATGTGTTTCACTTACCCTACGTACATATTATTATTGTGTCTTTGTGGTCGGAAAAATAATGATTTAGACTTCCAGCTTTCCTTCTAAAAAAAAACTGTTGTTTGCAATTTTAAACAACAGTATAACACAGCGCAACTTTGAGGGGTATACAATCATTTGTTCGAGTGCAAATTTTAAAACAATTTAAATTTGTAAGAGCATGTGAAACAATAATTGACGTGCTCTTTTCATCACACATAAACTACTAGGGTGTTGTACGCAATAATTCCATCTGGATACTCGTTTTGTGTGCAATTTCCTTAAAATTCAACATTGACTTCCGTAACGAGATAATATTTTAAAATAACAATAGATTATATAATTCAGTAATAAACTCCCCCCATGAAAAGTATTTACATAATATTTTTCTCCAGCTCTATCATCCAAATACAACAGATTTGCGATTACTATTGATTTAAATACGGAATTATGTTTTTTCTGATACAGCAGATGACCTCAATAACCAATGTCCGCTGGGGATTTTCCCCCTACTCTCACCCCACCCATCCCTTTCTGAACCAATCATAAAACATCAATCCTGGGGGTAATCACTAACGAATTAGGTTATTTAAATAATAAATAGTAATAACGTCATTCATAGATGACCCGTTGGGCGTTTGGAACCGCCCTTAACGTAGTTATTTACTCTAGTTCACGTGATTATTTTTACCAGATTACTATAATCGTATATATTGTAAATTAAGTCGGTTAAGGTTGGATTATTCTTTATGGCACTAAATAAAGTTGACAAATAATTTTTAATGTTTCTGATACATAAAGCAGCTCACTGTTTGAAATTTGGTTACTAAATGAAACAAAACATCTCTTTTGGTATCTTATTAAAAACATCCATTCGTGTGGTTGAGTACAAATTAAATCTGTAACAATTTTATGTGTTGTAAATTAATAGTCTTCATTTGTTTGCCAAGACCGTTTGGAATGGTTTGAAAGTTAAAATGTAACAATAAAATTATCTACTCAATTTTGTCAACCTGCTTTTACGTTAATCTTTTTACCATTCAACCGTCAATCTTCTGTCTGTCTTCTGTTTCCCACAAAATTGTACAGCCATTTTTTTTATCGAATTAAGTATTTGTTGGTGTAACAAAGTGCGGTTATGACATTTACTTATATTTCAGAAAATATTGTTAGCATTTAATTAATATCCCTTAGATTTAAAGTCCCCAAAGTCGTGTTGTTGTTAGCAACAAAACACAAACAAAGTAACAAAGTGTTTTGCTATTTTAAAAATTATAAGATTATTTTCTTATTTTAAAAGGAAATATGGTGCATTCTTATTTTTTCGACCTACAAGTTACATTTTGTTAGTTAAATACATTCGTAAATAAATTTTGTTATATTTTATTAAAAACGTAAATCATGATCAATTCTCGGCCAACTATTAACTTATCGACTTCAATACGGGTGGGAGTAATCTAACAAACACTTGATTAATTTTGCTAATACTATTCAAAATAAGTAGAATTCTAATCAGCCTAACCGATTAAATTATTGTTATTTGTTAGTATAATAATAAGTAAAATCATTGTGTTACGACAGTTCGAACCGTGGATAGGAGCTATGGTCCTATCTCGGCTATTGTATTCACCCTAGGGTCAAAACCTTAAAAGTCCATGAAAGTTGGCTGAATGAAAGAGTATATTTATTAAAACATCTACACATTTATTTTTATTTTTTGGGAGGGGGGGGGGGGATAACCTCAGAACTATCGACCATTATAAAGTCGTTTTTGACAATAGTGTAGCCCGCACATCTAGTGCAAAATTAAATTTTGGGTTTTGGTTTTCTTGATGTAGTTTATAAACACCATTAGCTATCCACCTAAGTATGTAAAATGGATTTCGATTTTCTATAATAACAGTTGGTGTACGATTTTTTTTTGTCAGACGGTACAAAACTCGAAAAAAAACTCGAATTTGTACCGTTTAACAAAAAAATGTGTACAATATACCCCAACTGTTATCATAGAAATCCATTTTTCCTTGTAGTGTATAGCTAAAGGTGTTTAGAAACTGTAACCATAAAACCGATTCTCAAAATTGAATTTTGCACTAGATGAGTAGGCTACACTATAATTCTCAATAAACGATATATAATGGCCGAAAGTGAGGTTATATCCATCCAATTATTTTTTTACTGTTTTACTAACGGTACTCTTTCATTCAGCCTACTTTCGTAGACTTTTAAGGTTTTGACCTTTGGGTGGGCACAATAGCCTTAACTGTCGACTAGACTGTTGACATGTCAACACTTTTCAATACAAACTTTTCGCTAATAGTAATGTGATATTGAATAATGATAAAAAGTTCTCAAAATCAGACATTTCTCTCTATCATTTACTCTCTGTATTGTTGACTGAAAGTTTAAAGAGATATCGATGAGGTATTAGGATAAAGATGATAGTGATTACTCTGTACTAACATTGTTTAATTACTCGTTTCCCCTTTATTGGAGTGGTGGGAGGTGGAAAGGAGAAAATGGGAATGAGGGGAGGGTTAGTGAAATGGTTGGGAGGGGAAAAGTTGGTGGTGTAGTGTAGGGACTGTAGGGAAATGGGGAAGGGAAATTTTAGGGGAGGGATGTTGATGGTGAAATGAGGAAAGAAGTGTAGAGGGGAAAGGGGGCCTGGCTTGGCGTCAAATGAGGTCAAATCACGGCCAATGGAGAACCAGCATTTCCACCCTACTACACTTAATGCAAGACGAGAACTTCCCGGAAAGTTAAAGACACCCTCTCAACAATTATGCATAAATTATAAAAATTCTTCAAACGCCAACACACACGTCTCTCATCTGCCAAATTAATGTTGTCCGATAGTAAAATGTAAAAGATTATAAGTTTAAAAATGGGGCTTCGGATTCAAAATAGAACAGAGGTGTATTCGTTCCGAAAGCGGCTTGAGGCTGTTATATAGTTAGTGACAGATTGCTGGTATAATTTCTTACATAAGGAATCCAAACTAAGGATTTATCCACGGTGTTTCTCAAAATGAGTCTTGTGATCTAATTCTTTATAATAGCTAATGTACATTATACCTATGTTCTATAGTTGTTTAACATTCCACATAGGCTGTAATAAAGTCTTCCCTAAGTTTGTGCGTCCGGCCATGTATGAATGAAGTACACCGAAGAACAGGGATGCATATATAAAATGTAAATGATTTTAAGTTAAATCCCTGCGTTTGAAAATTACTTTCATTTTGGTTAATTTATTTCTAATATCGAAAGATTAATAAGCTGTTTAGTCATCACACATGCACTTATGTCGATAAACAAACATTGCTCACTCATTTTTCCTCTCGCAAATAGGATACATTCGATCTAGACATATTAATATTTCACAAATATAACTCAATGGTTATATTTGTGTTCGGATTTTGATTTTTGTTGCTTAAGGGGAGGGTTCTGTGGAAATCTTATCTTCTTTATATATAGAGCAAATAGCTTGAAATTTTTACACAAAGTATTTTGTAACTCGAAACAACTTTTTGTAAAAAAAAAAATGGAATTTCCAAAATAAACTACATATTTAACGTCCAAAATGTCCAAAATTGCTAGCATTGAGTAAAAATACTACTCCTTTCTCAATTTTACTTTTTTTTTTAGTTTAAGCCAGTAACATATAAGAACATTAATTGGTAATTAGATTTGTCATATATTTGTTATCTTTCTGTCCATGAACCTGTATATTTGCCTATTTATGAATTTTATACTTTTTTTATATTTCTGATAGATATAATTTTTTTCCAAAATCTGTATGGATGTTATTTGAAAAATTGTTACTAAATGTGGAACATATATTTCTGTCTTTAATTCATAAAAAAAAAAAAAATTAGCTCTCTAGGTTGAAGCAGAAAAAAGGAGTGGGGATTTGTATACTAATATACACACATAAAGTGTGTGTGTATATATATATATGTTTTGTCTTAAGCTTTCGTGATCCATGGTTAATGTTTTAAGTATCTTTACGGTAAATAATCACGCACAGTATTATAGAAAATAACTTTATTTATTTTTATATATATATATTATATATAATATAATTATATAGTATATAAATATATGATATATTATATATATATTATATAATATTAGTACTTTAGACAGAAATTCAAAACTTAACAGCGTCATAGTCGCCTACTATAAAGCCAGGAGTAAACTTGTTACTATTGTTATACTCAAATTAGTTATTATTTCAACTTTCGCGCGGCTTTATGACACATTTGCAACTTACGCCCTAAAACAGTATATGGATTGTTGTAAGGTTTTCGCGGCCGTCATAGGATAAAACAAGGATCTTGGTAAAACCGCGTCGAAAATATGTCCTGGTTCATCATATTTCGACGCGGTTTACCCAAGATCCTTGTTTTTATCTATAATATATATATATATAACTAATTTGAGATATAACAATAGTAACAACCTTATAATATAAAGGTTGTAACTTTAAACTGATAAAACATGTAATTTGTAAACATGTAAAATAAGGGGAAAAAATTGTGGAAAAAAAACAAAACTAGGGCAATTTTCACAGAACCTTCGCCTTAACATCTCATCACTAAGGCTATTTGAGACGATGACTGGTGATATCGACGATGAATTAAGGACGATAAAAAAACATGCCATATGCCTCTGATGAATTTGAACCCCCGCCCTCGTAGAGCCATACGCTTCGGACCTGTGCCCTAATCGTTTGTGCACCGCGGTCGGCTACGAGTTTTGAATCAGGTCGTATAATGAGATAAACCCCAAAACATATAATATCGACAGTCGGTTACATTTTGCAACACCGAGCAATTACTAAAATTCTAAACCGAAATGTTTTGCAACGTAGAGGCGTGAGTTAACTCGTGCAGCTTATTGTTCTGATTAAATTAAGTGGTTTTGAATGTGAGTGCTCGTGCGTTGTCACATTTCCATGCGGGAGGTTGACAAAGGCGAGAGCTCGGCCTACACGTATGGAATATCTCTCTCGGGTCTACTGTAAGTTTTCAGTTTTAATTATTATTATTGTACAATAGAATTTAATACACATGATTTATGTATTTAACGCTGGGAAATTTAAATGTATTATTGCGTGGGAGCCGGAAATTATTTTTGACACATTACATTCTTGACAACCTATATAAGAAAAGACCGACAGTGTTGGCTCGGGCGCTAAGCGGCTTCGAATCCTGTCGAGACCGGCAATCCTGACTGAAGGTTTTTCCGAGGATTTCCTTAGTCGTTAAGGCGAATGCAAGGGATTGAGTACTCTTAAACAGCCCTCGGACATCCCTTCACAATTTCCTATCCGCACATATCTAGTTCACCTGAAGAGGGGCTAATTGCACCCTATAACAGGTTTCCCACGAAAAAAAAATATAAGAAAAGAGTAAAAATGTATATTTTTTGTGTTCTGCTGAAAGGGCCACAAATTCAGGTAAGCTGTTGTCTTCTGTCTCTATCCACCTTAATATGCATGCGTATGCTTTCGCGGCCACAAATTGACGAATTATTATTATTTAGGCTTATTCACAACAGAAACATACATTTCCACCGGTGCGAATATATAACTCACTCAATCGGCGGAGCAAAGCCTGATGATGTCGGATCCACTGCTTAATACGTGGAAAAAAACAGAACAAATTGACTATTCATATGTAGGTTATGTCGATAAATAACAATTTGTCTTACAAATTTGCCCCAACATCGACAACTATACCCCAGAAAGCGGGCTTATGGTTAAAAACCTTGTAATCATATTTATTATTTATGATTGCTATGACAATTTGTTTCGAATGGAAATTTCTGAACACAAATTGAATCAAAATATGGTTCTTATAACAAAAAATGTTTTTACAAGATACAAAATTAGCCGTGTTTATAGGGTTATATTTTCATCTCTCGATCTATAAACATGATAAATGTAATATTTACCAATGTTGTGGTTGTTGTTGTTATTGTTGTTTGTAACCTTTTGCCTCACCAGCGATTTGACATGTGCCGAATTGCTAATCACTAAAGCTAATCTATGCATTTCGAAATTGTAAGGGAAATACGTCTTTAATTTATTTGCACACCCTTACATATTTACACTATTTAAATTTAAGTATACATTTTTAGTAATCTGTTTATCTGAAGCGCGGTTCTATTAGATATTCAGTATTATTATGCAATGTATTCGTATGTTATTAGATATAATCATATTATAATTTTAGATCACTTGTTCATGACACAGTTACTTACTTGCGTTCGCCCTCTTAAATGTGAGTGCGGGTACGTATTAAATATTGCTATCACAATTTACGCACACTCAGTAATTTACATTTAACTACATAATGTGATGAAACAATAATGGTCGTGGTAAAATAAGATTGATTTTTGTTGATCACGTTTTAAATATCAATCTTTGGTCGAATGTGATCATATAAAATTTCTGCATTTTCCCAAAATAAGACCTTAAATCCATTATTAAAATAATATTATAATTTTATTTGATATATTGCATTATGCATTGTAACCGCAAACACGCGAAACGTTTATTTTACGCTGAACACTCGCGGGCAACCTAGCATAAATGCCCTTTGAACTCTAGACAGCGGCGTCGGAGCCGGGAAGGCAGGGGGGTAGAATTGCCCCCTTTATTTTTATTTTTTATCATTGCTTCCGGAGGGGGCGTGAGTAGCATCTCGACAGACCCCCACCCCCTTGTAAAATTGTAAAATGATGAAATGAGTAAATGTCTCCTTAAGTATACCAACTCGGTTACAGAACTCATTTTCATTATGGTGGATACTATTTTTTTTTTACGTTGGGCAAGAAATTATCTTTAATATCATAAACGAACATCTTTAACTCAACAAAATTATCGTTGTTGGATGAGCGTAGCGAGCGTAGCGAGCGAAGCGAAGATTCTATTTCACTACACTGGAGAAAAAAATCCGGAATGTTTTTTTTTTCTTTTTTTTTCTTTTTTTCTTTTTTTCTTTTTTTCTTTTTTTCTTTCTTTCTTTCTTTCTTTCTTTCTTTCTTTCTTTCTTTCTTTCTTTCTTCTTTCTCGTATTTTTGTGTGTCTGTTAACACGATTCCGGCTAAACCGATACTCCGATTGCGATGAAATTTCATGGAGGCCTTCGAAATCTCTGAACTTAGAACTGCCACGTTTTTGAGCGCAATCGGGAAATTTTTTCTCATAAAAAACGCAATTTTACGATTTTTTTCGATTTTTAAAAACTTTCTTCTACTCATAACACCTACATGCTTTATCCGATTGTAATGATTTTTTCGCAGAACCTTAATTTCATGAATTAAGATATTCGTGCGAAATTTGAGCGTAATCGAAAAATTATTTCTCATGAAAATCGAATATTTACGGGTTTTTTTCTTTTTTAAAACAATTCTTTGACTTATTTCACCTACATGCTTTCTCCTATTGTAATTATTTTTTCACGGAACCTTAATTTTATGAATTAATAAATTTTACGATTATTTTACGATTTTTCTTTTTAAAAAATTATGATTTATTAAAAAACATTAAGTTAATTTTTTATTTTATTTAATTTAATTTAAAAAAATCTTTGACTAAGTAATGATTTTTTCACAGAACAACAGAAAATCCGCGTAACACATGGCAGCTTAATGCACCAATTACGCTCATCCAACAACGCGGCGGGACTTAAGCGTTTTCCTAGTAGTAAAAACAACCAGTTAGGCCCCTACGTATTAAATAAATCAATAAATTTGTATTTGGAGTGTACCACACAGTTACATACACTAGGAAAACGCTTAAGTCCCGCCGCGTTGTTGGATGAGCGTAATTGGTGCATTGAGCTGCCATGTGTTATGCGGATTTTCTGTTGTTCTGTGAAAAAATCATAACTGAGTTGAAGTTTTTTTAAATTAAATTTTTTAATTAATTAATTTTTAATTAATTTTAATTTTTTTTGATTAATCGTAATTTTAAAAAAGGAAAAATCGTAATATTGAAATTTTCATAAGAAATAATTATTCGATTGCGCACAAATTTTGCACGAATATATTAATTCATTAAATTAAGGTTCTGTGAAAAAATCATTACAAAAGGATAAAGCATGTAGGTGTTATAAGTCAAAGAATTGTTTAAAAAAAGAAAAAACACGCAAAATTTCGTTTTTCATGAGAAATAATTTTTCGATTACGTTCAAATATCACACGAATATCTTAATTCATGGACTTAAGGTTCTGTGAAAAAATCATAAAAATCGAATAAAGCATGTAGATGTTATAAGTCGAAGAAAGTTTTGAAAAATCGAAAAAATCGTAAAATTGCGATTTTCATGAGAAATAATTTTCCGATTGCGCTCAAAAACGTGGCAGTTCTAAGTTCAGAGATTTCGAAGGCCTCCATAAAATTTCATCGTAATTGGAGTATCGGTTTAGCCGGAATCGTGTTAACAAACAGACAAAAATACAAAAAAAGAAAAAAAAGAAAAAAAAACATTCCGGATTTTTTTCTCCAGTGTAGTGAAATGGAATCTTCGCTTCGCTCGCTACGCTCATCCAATAACTATAACAAAACAAGATCTACTATAAATGGGTCACTGCGGCTCGTCTCTTGTCCCCTTTCTGTAACACATCCATTTAAATGT
Source organism: Sweltsa coloradensis (assembly GCA_024449915.1). Taxonomy (NCBI): domain Eukaryota; kingdom Metazoa; phylum Arthropoda; class Insecta; order Plecoptera; family Chloroperlidae; genus Sweltsa; species Sweltsa coloradensis. Next base: position 29,063 of record JAMZAV010007664.1, read on the forward strand.
AATCCCCCACAAATATAAAAATTTGTAAAAAAAAAAAAAAAAGAAATGGCAGGCAAGGTCGCTCTTTTAAAAGTTTTCGGCTGTGAATGCTGTGAGATATAGAAAGAAGTTGAGCCAAGCTTTTCATTCTTTCTCCCTAGTTTCGCATTGAAAAGAAGTAAGATCATTTCGCCTGTTGATGAGCGCCAAGCCAACCATTTTCGTGGTAAAAAAGTAAAATTTTAATTTAATTTCAAGTTTGTACAAATTACCACGCCTTAGTAATTCGGTGTTTTGATTATCATCCAAAACATTTATTTCCTCCGGTCCCTGTTACCCGATTTTGGTTTTGAAAGCAAAAGACACTGCGTCTGAGGTATACCCAAGTGTGGTCCAAGTTTCATAATTCTAAGTTGTATTGTTTTCTCTGTATAGCGTCTTATTCATAAGAGTTCGAAATTACCTAGCTTTTGATGATCTTGATTTTCTCCGGTACTCGTTACCCAATTTCGCTGTCGCGTTTCCTTTGAATGATTAATTTTTTAAGTTCAGAGTTGTTTTTTTACCTTTTTTGGGCCCACGGTCCCCCCAAATTAAGCCCCTTATGTTTTGAACGTTAGATATTTATAATGGTGAAGAGCATGTTTAATTTCAAGTTTGTACAAATTACCACGCCTTAATAATAATTACGTGTTTTGATTATCATCCAAATTTCGATTTTCTCCGGTCCCTGTTATCTGATTTTGGTTTTGAAAGCAAAAGGCACTGCCTCTGAGGTATATCTAAGAGTGGTCCAAGTTTCATAGTTCTAAGATGTACCGTTTTCTCTGTAGGCTCTTAAGACTGTTTTCCAAGCTCGGGCCAACTTTTAAAAAAATGTTAATTAAATGTCCATTTAAAAAAACGCTCGATCGTCAAATCCAGCGAATTTCACATGCAGAACGTACCGCTTTTTGACCTTTAATTTTCATCCAAAAAATCTGCATTTTTGGGAAGATGTTCACAAAGGATGAGCGCGTGTCTCTATGAAAGCCGATTTTGAAATATCAAATAATTGTCTCTTACACAAAATTGGGATATTTCTACAAATTAACTGTTTTATGTCATATTTACGGTCAGTTAATAAGAAAAGTGAGCAATATTTGGAAAATGTGCCTTGATACCAACTATTTCACATTCTTACTTAACATTTTGGTGCAAACCACAACCCGATAGGACAAATGATAGAACTTCCAAGTGATTCTGAATTTACCTCTGCGTTCTGCGTCAAAGCCTGGGAGAATTACCTAGATAGCTAGCCACCCACCCAGCCAGCCGGAAGGATTTCAACGATGTTGAGGCACTTTTTTTTAGCACAGAACGGGTTATCGGATCGGGTTGATTTTTTTTTGGTAGGTCATAGACCACATATCTGCTCATATACAGAATTTCAAGATTGTAAATCTTTCGGGGCGGCGTGTGCAGATAGCTGAAAACCGCCCCAACTCGGGTAGCTGTATACAGGGCCGCGAGTTCGTTGTCACCTAAGCAGTCGCGTGCGCTTGGCTGCGGGCGACGACCGTCGCCCTAGATTTTGAATAGAAAATTATTGACCATCATTGACGTACTTGACTACAATTTCTGTAAATCTTCTACGTTTTGTTTCTGTAATTTGGACAAGTGGTTTGGTCAAAATATGCTGATTACCAAGAAAGGCTGTAATTTCAGAACGCATATTTTTGCGTGTTTGAGGACATTTCTACAAAGTTTTCAAGACATAATTTTCTAAATGCACATTTTTTTTTATAGGTATGATGCTCTAGTATCTATTTCGAAAAAAGTAGCCTGGTTGAAGCCGATTTAAGAAATCCACCAAAACGCAAGGTTTTTGCAAATTTCAAGATAAAAATAATTAAAAATCGATACAAATCACAGGTACAAGGTTTAATTTTTTGAAGTATCGCTTGAGTGTAGCTCTAGATTATACGTGGATAATAAAACAGTTTTGTGGGTAATAGCCCCTTTAATCTTATTATTTCATCATTGCTTTCTCATGTAATCGTAAATTTTTATGGTACGATCAGTCTTAATTTTATTCTATAGGCCTAATATAAATCGTAGCTAATTTTTTCGTAGGTACTCTGCCTAGCGTACGATCAAATCTAAGGCAGCCGAAGTCCGCTAAGCTCTGATGTAAAGTAGCTTACACTTCTGATGACACAGTGCGTTACTGACACAATATCCGTGACGAGATTCAAGCTCACGGTTGTTACACTCATGGTCACGGCTGACTGTCCGTGATATCGTCGAGGTTTCATGCTATAGGAGGTCGCTACTAGACGCCTTATGCAATCTCCAGCACGGCGCGAGGAATCAACCACTCATCACTAAGATAATTAAATGTTACTTACACAAATGTAATTAATGAAATTACGCGGTTGTATGATTAATGATGTTATTTTAATTTTTGAAACCATCATCATAATTAATGTTGTTTTTATTAATATTGTTATGTGATAGCAATAATGTCATAATTTGCACGATGAAATTGAACTATCCGGCCACAAAGCGAATCATTACCCTTGGTTATAGTATAGCCCGGATGACATAATTGGCGTAATGCAGGGGTTCTGGGTTCGATTCCCAGTAGGGATAACTTTTGCGACAATATCGCTATCACGCAACATTTGCCTTAAAGTGGACTTTTGCTTAAAATCATTTGGTTTGTATAATATCTATAAGTTTTTTAGAATTTTTATAGATGATTTTCAAGCAAAAATCTTCCCTATCGACTATGTATGTATTCATGCAATAGTAAAATATTTTGTCCCAGCCGGGAATCGATCACAGATCGATCGACCTCCTGTGATGTAAGCTAAGTACCGTCCCAGCAAACACATA
>JAMZAV010007665.1:0-32486 GCA_024449915.1 Sweltsa coloradensis
AACACCCGAGCTATTTTTCTCAGGGTAGCAAAATTGTAAGTCTTTGCTGCGTTCAACAAAAAATATCCGAATGTATTAAACATCATTTAGGCTATAGGGTCTAAAAAAGTCTGAGAACTTGGATACATTTTAGAACTTTAAATAAAATATAAATAAAATGTAGTCAGTCTATATGTTGTGTTTATAAAGATACGTATGAAATTTATATAATTACAACAGTCTTAAATAATATTTAGTATATAAGTAAAGAAAAGAAAATGGTTTTACATTTTCATTTCCCCGACATATTCCAGGCAAATGTTGATCTCTATTTTGCACATGCTATCTGCATCTGCTAATAGGCATACTGACTTTTAAGTTTCATTTCTTGCATACCGTAATACAGTAGGCAAATTTCCTGTAACCAAAAAGGTATTTTCAAGTGCAGTAAACTCGTTAAAATACTCTAAAAACACACCCTCAAGAATTGAAAATTTTTCCCGGGCTTTGTTCCCCAGACCCCCCTTGATGCATCCAAAATAGTGGACACCAAACTTCTCATTGGCACAGGGTGCCAATTGCTCTAGGACCAGCCCTGATTACATCTGTTACATCGATCGTTTTATTGTATTTTCAGGAAAATTAAGATTTTTTTGTAAACCTGATCATTTAAAAAAAAATTAATGTCTACCCTATCCAGTAGTAAATAAAAACTAATTAAACTAGGAACGTACAGGAACATGTAACTGATTTACAAAGGACAGCATATTTTGACTGAATTACGTGCCCAATTTTTAAAAAAAATTATTGTATTGACAGAAAAGATAGGCTAGCCTAGACAAGTACCCTTTGGGTTGTCAATAATGGCCAATATTTTTTCTCACCAAAATCCTCATAAAGGTTTGTGGTCTAAGGATTGTCACAATGTTATTTTATACTTATTTCTTATGGGAGATTTTTGCCAATGGGACCTAGATCGAAAATTACGAAGTTCTGCCATTTTTTCATGCGTTATAAACTTATACATTCATGATGAACCAAATTTTATTTTATTTAACTCGGTAAATTCGTAATTAGTCAGGCTCGATCTAATATTTTCGGGCCTAGGGTGTGAATAGGCATACCCCTTTAAGACAATTTACGAAATTAAAATCTCTGCCAGGACCAGGGTTTTAAGGTTAACCCATTCCAGGATAAATATAACTTTATGATATTTTTGGAAGGGGTCCTCTAGAAAACCAAAGGTAGGTTCGTCCGTTCCTAGAAAAAATCAGCTCTTTTTTGTTCAATTTAATCAACTAATTATTTTACAGAGGTTTTGTAACATTTGGTTCTCTTTAGTATGCAATGAATCTCACTGGGGGGCCTAGCAGGTGATGAACCTGTTAGACCCTACTCGTCTTTTCCTTCAACCTCTTCATCTGCAGCCAAGAGCTAATATAGCACGTGTACCTGTGCTATAGCCAAGAGCTTGCAATTTGTAGTCTTGTTTCCTTTCGTTTTCGAATCCCAGTCACAATTAGTAGGGCAGCCTCTCTCGTTGCCACGGGTCTTGGTTCAAATCCAGGGTAAGACATGGTTCTTTTGTCGCCCAAGCACCTGAGTCTAGGAGGGAAGCCCCCTCACTGGTTGTGCTGTGTTGTGACTTTCCACCCTTCCTATCTCTAACCTTTTCTCTTTGTATGAATGAAGAGGCACCCTTGCCCAGCAACAGCAGGAGGGGCAGCTTTTCTCTTGTTGCCAAGGGTCCTGGTTCGAATCCAGGGTAAGTCATGGATTTCTTGTCTCCCGAGCACCAGAGTTGGGAGGGAAGCCCCCTTACTGTCTGTGCTGACTGTGTGCCCCAGTATGAATGGTGTGTGAAGTAACCTTGCTGATGATGACAACATGCTTGCAGAATTTACTTCTTGCGTGGCCCTACCACAGGTTTGGTTATGTGTTGTGAGTTTTGGTTGCATGTAGTTAGCTGATTTTTAGTGGCCACCATCCGCCTGAAGAGTCCCAGAAGGACGAAACGCGTCGTGGATTAAGGTAACAACTTTAAATTAGCTACAGTTGTCATCAGCAGGTGAAAGGTTTTTGTCGCCCCCAGCCCTTCAGGCTGGGCTTTATGTTCTCTATGCTTTCCCAACCTGTTCAACCCTTCTCCAATCTAAACTAAACTAGCCATTTGGCCTTTTCCAAACTAATTGAACAACCAAGTCATTTGACACCTATCACTTTCCATCTTTCTTCACCTATGGGGTCGAGATGGGCGAGCCTACTCTACACCCTCTGGTGGGTCCGTGTTTCCTTGTTCATAACAAGTGTGACTCCTTGTCCTGCTGGGGGGGCCTAGCAGGTGATGAACCTGTTAGACCCTACTCGTCTTTTCCTTCAACCTCTTCATCTGCAGCCAAGAGCTAATATAGCACGTGTACCTGTGCTATAGCCAAGAGCTTGCAATTTGTAGTCTTGTTTCCTTTCGTTTTCGAATCCCAGTCACAATTAGTAGGGCAGCCTCTCTCGTTGCCACGGGTCTTGGTTCAAATCCAGGGTAAGACATTGGTTCTTTTGTCGCCCAAGCACCTGAGTCTAGGAGGGAAGCCCCCTCACTGGTTGTGCTGTGTTGTGACTTTCCACCCTTCCTATCTCTAACCTTTTCTCTTTGTATGAATGAAGAGGCACCCTTGCCCAGCAACAGCAGGAGGGGCAGCTTTTCTCTTGTTGCCAAGGGTCCTGGTTCGAATCCAGGGTAAGTCATGGATTTCTTGTCTCCCGAGCACCAGAGTTGGGAGGGAAGCCCCCTTACTGTCTGTGCTGACTGTGTGCCCCAGTATGAATGGTGTGTGAAGTAACCTTGCTGATGATGACAACATGCTTGCAGAATTTACTTCTTGCGTGGCCCTACCACAGGTTTGGTTATGTGTTGTGAGTTTTGGTTGCATGTAGTTAGCTGATTTTTAGTGGCCACCATCCGCCTGAAGAGTCCCAGAAGGACGAAACGCGTCGTGGATTAAGGTAACAACTTTAAATTAGCTACAGTTGTCATCAGCAGGTGAAAGGTTTTGTCGCCCCCAGCCCTTCAGGCTGGGCTTTATGTTCTCTATGCTTTCCCAACCTGTCAACCCTTCTCCAATCTAAACTAAACTAGCCATTTGGCCTTTTCCAAACTAATTGAACAACCAAGTCATTTGACACCTATCACTTTCCATCTTTCTTCACCTATGGGGTCGAGATGGGCGAGCCTACTCTACACCCTCTGGTGGGTCCGTGTTTCCTTGTTCATAACAAGTGTGACTCCTTGTCCTGCTGGGGGGCCTAGCAGGTGATGAACCTGTTAGACCCTACTCGTCTTTTCCTTCAACCTCTTCATCTGCAGCCAAGAGCTAATATAGCACGTGTACCTGTGCTATAGCCAAGAGCTTGCAATTTGTAGTCTTGTTTCCTTTCGTTTTCGAATCCCAGTCACAATTAGTAGGGCAGCCTCTCTCGTTGCCACGGGTCTTGGTTCAAATCCAGGGTAAGACATGGTTCTTTTGTCGCCCAAGCACCTGAGTCTAGGAGGGAGGCCCCCTCACTGGTTGTGCTGTGTTGTGACTTTCCACCCTTCCTATCTCTAACCTTTTCTCTTTGTATGAATGAAGAGGCACCCTTGCCCAGCAACAGCAGGAGGGGCAGCTTTTCTCTTGTTGCCAAGGGTCCTGGTTCGAATCCAGGGTAAGTCATGGATTTCTTGTCTCCCGAGCACCAGAGTTGGGAGGGAAGCCCCCTTACTGTCTGTGCTGACTGTGTGCCCCAGTATGAATGGTGTGTGAAGTAACCTTGCTGATGATGACAACATGCTTGCAGAATTTACTTCTTGCGTGGCCCTACCACAGGTTTGGTTATGTGTTGTGAGTTTTGGTTGCATGTAGTTAGCTGATTTTTAGTGGCCACCATCCGCCTGAAGAGTCCCAGAAGGACGAAACGCGTCGTGGATTAAGGTAACAACTTTAAATTAGCTACAGTTGTCATCAGCAGGTGAAAGGTTTTGTCGCCCCCAGCCCTTCAGGCTGGGCTTTATGTTCTCTATGCTTTCCCAACCTGTCAACCCTTCTCCAATCTAAACTCACTGGAGTAAATGATGTTTATGATGTGTATGATTTCTGCTAAATTGTAATGTTTTATTTGCTTGCTTTCAGAGGCATGCTTAATGTACACGCAAGTTTACTGCCAAGATGGCGAGGTGCTGCACCAATAATTTATTCCATTTTAAATGGAGATAAGGAAACCGGAGTTACTATTATGCGTATTAAACCAAAGAGGTGACAAACTACCATTTAATATACTACATGCTACATCTTATACCTGGCTATAAACTTTCAATCTTTAATTAATGTCCCAACTAAAATAATTCAAAAAACTCAAACATACCAAATCCATAGAACTAGAGGCGGTAGCCACTGTTGCAAATTAAAGATCATGCGTAGACAAGTAACGAGGTTAACAAGTGGCATAGCACAAGACTAGCTCTATACAACTAACTTACAGTGGCATCCGCGTAGCTATTAGTGCGGTGATGTAAACAAATGGATTGTTCCATAATCCTGGAATTGAATTTTAACATCAAATCAAAATCAGCTTCTTGTTAATAAATTTCATCTCAAATCATCATCATCATTATCAATTGCCATATCCTACTTCTGGCAGGGTCAGCTTGGGTTTCGCAACCAAATTTTTCCACTTCTTTCTATCCTCCCACAATTGTGTCTCTGCTACATGCTCCCAGCTCTCTCCTCTAGTAGTAGTATGTCTCTTGCTATTGTCGCCTTCCATCTCATCTTTGGTCTCCCCCTTCTTCTTCCTCCTTTAATCCTTTTCTCATACACTCTCCTGGACATCCCCTCTTCTGTAATTATTTTCATATGCCCAAACCAATCTCAGCCGTGTCCTTCCCATCCTGTCACCTAACTTCTCCATCCCAAGCATCTCTCTGATGTTTGTATTTTTATTTTTTAGTCTATTCTTCTTTTCTTGCCCACTGTGCTCCTCAGGAATCACATCTCCGCTGCCTGTATTTGACTTTCTTCTCTATCACCCATAGTCCAGGTTTCTGCCGTATATGTGAGGATCGGTATGAAGTAGGTCTTGTATAAAGTCATCTTGCACTGTATGGGTATTTCCCTATGTTCCCTATCCCACTCCAGGCCTCCCGTCTGGGCCCGGGGTAGAATTGGCCCAGAGCATGGCTCTGCTAATCGTAAAAGGCGATTCAAGAGAAAAAGTCCACCTCGCAAACATCAGCTAGTATAAGAGCGGAGTATCTTACTCCCCGAAACTAGAGGCGAGCTCTGGCAATCGTCGTCGGGGACCTTGCCCCCTTCCCTTGACGACCCCCCGGCGACGATGACAATGACACAACGTACAATGACAAAGACGATGACGACCGCGACGTGAGAAACCTCCCCTTCCTCCCCTTACCCGTGGCTGGTTCTGACCAGCATGGGCCCCTCCTCTCCACCCCCCTTAGGCTAGAGTGGTGCATTATGACCTAACGGTTGACGCGTCCTTAATCCAAATAAACCAAAAAACCCACTCCAGGCCTTTTGCACACTGGTAGAAGCTACTGGCCTTTTGTATTTTGTTGGTAATTTCCTTTTAACTTCCTAAGTAGCCAAAACTCTCCACCACCACCAGGATTTCTTCTTTAATCTTGATATCTCTGCATGATAGTTTCTTACATCCCCTTCTCTTGACATAGTAACAACCTTGCTCTTGATCACGCTTATCTTCATGCCGGCCTCTTTAATGTACGGTACCTCTTCCAGAGGGCCATGTACCTCTGGAGTACCTCCTCATACTCTGACCATGCCACGAAATCATCGGCAAACAGCATAACCTCTACCTCCTCCATTCCTCCATCTTAACCTTGTTGTGATGGATGTCATCCATCACTATTATAAATAGCAGTGGTGACAACAGACTTCCCTGCCTCAGCCGTTGTGTTATTTGGAACCACCCCAACACCTCAAACTGTGTTTTTAAAACAGCTTTCACATACTATGTACATACTTCTAACTAGGGATGCACACGATAATCAATATTATCGATCGATAATCAAAAATGGATATCATTTCGATAATCAATAACCAAAATTCATTATCGATTATCGAAATATCAAATAATTGGTCAAAAGTGGCACAAACCAAACTCGAAAGACGGAAATTATCTCACGTTGTGCCATGCACTGGCTGGGCTAATGATGTCACACTCGAGATTTATGTTTAGAAATGAGGTATCCCTACTTATAACCCTGTCCATCAGCCCTCTGTCCACTCCTTTTCTTTTCCAGCTGTCCCACACTACATTCTTTGACACACTATCATATGCCTTTTCGATGTGTAGGAAGACCATACTCATTTTTCTACCTAGCTCCCAACTCTTGTCCATAGCTTGTCGAAGTACAAATATCGGGTCTATAGTCGATCTTCCCCATCTAAACTCATATTGTTCTTCATTCAGCATATGGTTCACCTCTACTCTCATCCTTCTGTCTATAATCTTTTTGTATATCTTTGATGTATGGCATAGTAAAGTTATGCCTCTGTAGTTGCCACACTTCTTCTTATCTCCTTTCTTGTATATTGGTACAATAACTCCTATCTCCAAGTCTCTCGGCACCTTCTTTTCTTTCCATACCACTCTGATCACTCTGTATGCATAATAACTGGGCCCCCAGTTTTGATCATTTCCACCACCAGTTTGTCAACTCCTGCAGTCTTCCCATTCGTCATCCTTTTTAATGCCATCTCAACTTCTTGCCAGGTCGGTCCATTGTCATCCGCTTCTTCCCTCACTCCTTCCAACTCTACATCTGTCTTCTGCTTCTTCTTTTTGCTTCTTTCCATGTTTCCTTGATCTCATCTGCATCTGTAATCCAAATCATCCATTATTAGGTACCTTTGTCCCCTTCGTCCGTCCTTCCTTTTAATCTTCACTATGCCATACAGCATCTTCTTGTTTCCTTCTGCATCTGTCTCCAGTTTTTTACAAACTTCTTTCAATCTTTTTCTTTCTCTTTTTTAACCGTTCTTTGTGATTCCCTCTTAGCATTTTTGTAAGCTTCTCTCTTTTCATCTGTTGTCTTTCATGTGTACTCCCTCCATGTTCTATTTTTCAGTTGTACTTTCTCCTTTACTTTGTCGTTCACACCAAATTGTTACCATCTCTTTTCCTACCCCACTTGTTCTTCTACAAGTCTCCTCTGTTGCCTGCACCAGTGCTCTCTTAAATGCCCCCCATTCTTTTATCTCAAATACTAGATTAAATTGAGCAGGCTTAGGGCCTATTGTGATTCATTACCTGCTATTAGTTAAACCACAACCCACTGGTAATGTACAAACATAGACTAGGCCTATAAAATATGAGTGTGTGTGTGTGTTCACTTGGTCTAAGTTTGCCTGAAACACATCTCTAATTCGTTACCTATCACCAGGTAGACAAATCGATATATCCAGCGTTAGAGAGAGGACATTAAATTTTAGTTTGTATTACAGTATATATTACAGTATATGTACATACATGTTAGTTTAAAGTATGCACTTGTTATACAAAATAAATATTAAATCCGGTTTAAGCAGTTATTTTAAAAGTTGATGATTTTAGGTTTGATATTGGGGACATTGTGAGCCAAGCGGATTGCCGAATATCTCCTGATGAAAAGAGATCACAAATGTCTGCACGACTTGCAAGACTAGGTTCACAACTCTTGTTGGAAACTATGCGAGAGATACCGCACTGCCTAGAAGCTGCCAGACCCCAGCCAACAGAGGGGGTTACATATGGTAGGGCAGCTATGTACTTCAAACCAGAGCATTGTATCCTTCTACCATAATACAGCGCTTGCTCCCTTCAAACTTTGGAGGCACATTCTAAGTTTCAATTTCAAAATGCTTTATTAAATTATTATACATAGTAGTACTCTCATTTTAAAAAGACATTAGGCCTACATTTTAAAAGGAATGAAGTAGGGGACAAAAATTGTTATCCAATTGTGGGTAGGGCATGCATATTTAAATTTGAAATAAATTAGCAAAACTAGTTGGATGAGCGTGGCAGATTTCAATTATTCTACTACCCTGAGAAAAATAGCTTGTTTGTGCTCTACTGGACAGTTATTCGGATCGTGCTGAAATTTTCAGGGGACCTGAACTTAAGACCTCTCCACTGGGCAAACGGCTACTTCAATCTTGATGCAAAACTTCAACGAACGTTCAAAATCACTGAACTTAAATATATTACGATTTTAAGTACGTACAATCGAAGAAATATTTCTATAAAAATTGTAGTACTTTAAGGGCAACAAGAGATTAGGGTTGCCAAGTTTTAATAGTGAAAATATGGGAATTTCGTAGGTGTAGGGAAGGTACAAAGCGGATGAAGGGACAAAATCAGAGGGGTTTTGGGGCACAACCCCCCAATTTTTTTTGTCCAAGTTCATTTCTTTAGAGCATTTCTATGCGTTTTAAGATAACACTTCTTCATAACAATTTTACAAAATAAGGCATGTTTTGTGCACCACATTCTTTAAAAACGAGTACCCATTTGTCAATAATTACACTCATGTTCTCTCCTTGCTGTGCAGAAGAGAGCAAAGATTGTGCAATAGGCCCTTGATTTATTGAAGTGTTCTGGTCCGACCCACTTATAAACCTCCTCCCACTATTTTTGGTATATATACACATCTGCTTTGTACCTTTTGCCTTCTTCCGTGGTTGTGCCATCAACTTCAACGTCTCTGCATCCTCAGAGTCACTCATTTTTTCGAGCCACCGAGCGTGAATACAACAAACTTGACCGATGGGTGACACGGCAACCGACTGAATGCATGGCAAGCCGCTAAAGATTTACGTCAAGGGTGCCGGATCGTAGAGGGTGGAGGCGAGGGTGGGGGTAGACCAGCCCAGCACTGTGACCACAGCCTTCCACTGGTCAGAGCCGAGAGGACGAGGCGGGAGTTTATGAAATTCTGAATTTTAAACTAATAACTAAAGTTGAATTTACACAATGTGGAAATACAGGAAAAGTGGTTCCCGGGTTGAGTTCATACGAGAAGCGGGAAATTACTGGAAAATACGGGAGACTTGGCAACCCTACGAGAGATCGATATGTCCTCGCCTACCCGCACCTGTCCATGGCTGGCACGACCCCAATGTGCCAGTTCTCGGTCTCTCACAGACTCGCATGTTTGCAGTTAGTCGCCTCGAATTGTTGAAGGCAGATAATGGTTCACGCTTTCTCGTCTTTATATATAACAACCACATACTCAAAACATGTTAACAAAGGACGAACAAAAGAACAAAGGATATAAATTTAGAGATTAAGGGTTTTTAGCTTTTAGGTTTTTAATGCTACAAAATGCTAATTTTACTAAAAATGATTTTTTTGAAGGGGTATTTACCTGCTAAACTCAAAAAATATTTATTTCATTCAGGCTAAATAGTTAAGAATTTAGAAATTAACAGAAAAATTACTGGGTCCACCATGACCAGGAAAAAATGGTCAAACTTGGTATTTTTTTAGTTAGGTCCCATGTCGGCGAAAATATAAGAAATAACATGGGGGCGATATTTATGCCCCGTGACCTTGGAGGATTTTGATCCAAAAAATGATTGGCCATTATTGATGTACTCTGCAGCCTTTTCTATAAATCCTCTTTAATTTGTTTTGTAATTTGGGCAAATGGTTCGGTCGAAATATGTCGATTACCAAGAAGGAATTCATAATTTTGTGTGTTTGGAGTGTATATTTGTGCACAGTTTCAAGACACAATGTTCTAAAGGAAAAGGGCCATTTTAGATTTGTGCAATGCTCTAGTATCTATGTCACTATGTGGAACAAAAAAGAAGCAGGTTAAAGCCTTTTTAGAAATTTCCCAAACCACCAAATTTTGCAATTTTTTTTATCAAACAAATAGAAAAATTTGTGTAAAATCTAGTTACAATTTACAAGTAAGAAAAATTAAACGGTCATTTTATTATCGGTTTATTTTTTTATTTTTATTTTTGTAGAATTATGCTATAGACTAGGAAGCTTTGCAAACGCTTGTTCAGGCGCGTTGTTGGATGAGCGTAATTGGTGCATTGAGCTGCCATGTGTTATGTGGATTTTCTGTTGTTCTGTGAAAAAATCATTACTAAGTCGATTTAAAAAAAAAAAAAAAAAAAAATTAATTAAAAATTACATTAAATTTTGTAAATTTTAATTAATCGTAATTTAAAAAAAGAAAAAGATCGTAAAATTGTGATTTTCATAAGAAATAATTATTTGATTGCGCTCAAATTTAACACGAATACATTAATTTATAAAATTAAGGTTCTGTTAAAAAAATCATTACAATAGGATAAAGCATGTAGGTGTTATAAGTCAAAGAACTGTTTTAAAAAAGAAAAAACCCGTAAAATTTCGATATTCATGACAAATATTTTTCAATTGCGCTCAAATTTCACACGAATATCTTAATTCATAAAATTAAGGTTCTGTGAAAAAATCATTGAAATCGGATAAAGCATGTAGGTGTTATAAGTCTAAGAATTTTTTTTAAATAAAAAAATAGTAAAATTATGATTTTCATGAAAATAATTTTCCGATTGCGCTCAAAAACGTGGCGTTCTAAGTTCAGAGATTTCGAAGGCCTCCAGAAAATTTCATCGCAATTGGAGTATCGGTTTGGCCGGAATCGTGCTGACAAACACACAAAAATACAGGAAAAAAAAACATTCCGAATTTTTTTCTCCAGTGTAGTGAAATGGAATCTTCGCTTTGCTCATCCAATTGTGTAGTAAAAAAATAATCTTTTGTGGTACCGGTAATAATAACTAGGAAAACGCTTAAGTCCCGCCGCGTTGTTGGATGAGCGTAATTGGTGCATTGAGCTGCCATGTGTTATGCGGATTTTCTGTTGTTCTGTGAAAAAATTAGTACTAAGTTGAAGATTTTTTTAAATTAAATTAAATAAAAAATAAACTTTAATTTTTAATTTTTTTAATTAATCTTATGAATTTTAAAAAATTGAATAAACGAAAAATTGCGATTTTTATAAGAAATAATTATTCGATTGCGCTCAAATTTCACACAAATATATAAATTCATAAAATTAAGGTTCTGTGAAAAAAGTATTACATTAAAATAAAGCATGTAGGTGTTATCTGTAAAAAAATTGTTTTAAAAAAGAAAACACCCACAAAATTTATATTTTAATGAAAAATAATTTTTCGATTGCGCTCAAATTTCACACGGATATCTTAATTCATAAAATTAAGGTTCTGTGAAAAATCATGAAAATCGGATTAAGCATGTCTGCATGTAGGTGTTATAAGTAAAATAAATTTTCAAAAAAATCGAAAATAATCGTAAAATTGCGATTTTCATGAGAAATAATTTTTTGATTGCGCTCAAAAACGTGGCAGTTCTAAGTTCAGAGATTTCGAAGGCCTCCATAAAATTTCATCGCAAACGGAGTATCGGTTTAGCCGGAATCGTGCTGACAAACACACAAAAATACAGGAAAAAAAAGAAGGAAGGAAACAAAAAAAACATTACGGATTTTTTTCTCCAGTGTAGTGAAATGGAATCTTCGCTTCGCTCGCTACGCTCATCCAATAAAAATGCCTATTGAGAACTAGTTTAGCAATGTATTCTAGCATTTTATGTGACTATATTAAATTTAAATGTTCCTATTATTCATCATTTACGTGTAAGAAACACCCTTCATTTAGGTTTTGGTGGAAAGAAAAAAATGATGCTACAAAATGCTATATTTGTAAAAATGAATGCTAAATATACTAAGTTTCAATGCTAAAAAAAACGTATCTCTAGAAAAAGTACAGTCAACCAACACAACTGGAAAAAGTGTTTACAAAGTGGCCTAGCAGGCTTAATAATAACTAAAATATTTAATAAATGCTGCTCCTTCTTAAGCAGTCACCATATAATGGCATTTATATACTAGGGTAACGCCAAAGTCGTTGTTAAACGAGTGAGAGAGCCAAGTGTTGAGTACCCGGGAACATACCCTTTCCTCCCCTATACCTAAGGCTGGATCAAGCCAAGTATGGGGAATGATACCGGGTACTCAACACATAGCTCACTCACTCATTTAACAACGACTTTGGCGTTTCCCTAGTTATTTAAATTGAACATTTAAAATGCGAATTATGCTCAAAACGTATTAGCGTGAAACATTAACAAATTTCCAAGATAAAACAAAATCACCTAAGTTTTATTTCCCATTTAACACCCCTCAAAAATAATATGTGGGTGTAAAAATATAAAAAAGTTCGAGCCAACGGGTACCGAACTCCAACCCTCCGTGCGGTAGTCTAAATGCTTACCAATAGGCCATGCAAGCCACGTAGTTATCGTCCCGCTAGCTGCTACTAAACAAATGCTATCGATATTTTTAAAATCACATTTTTATTTATTGTATGATTAAATCGCAATGGATCTAGCTAATTTTGTTAGCAGTTCTCAGTAAACTCGTACCGGATGTCTGTTTAAAATTTCAGCCCAATCTGTTCAGCGGTTCGGCTGATTTTCGACGTACAGACAGACAGAATCACAGAATGAGAGCCGTTTGAGTTGAATGGAGACACTTAGTCGCTCCGCTCCCTCGTTTAATTAAAGAAATCGGTTTTTCGGTTTCAATGCCACGTATATTTTCATTGGGCCGACGTTTCGATGAGATTTCACCCATCATCTTCAGGGCCAATACAACTTTGAAACCGAAAAATCGATTACTTTAATACATATCGTCCACGAAAACCTTCAAAAACATATATATATATTATTATATATCCATTCTATTGTTTTTTTTTTCATAATATTGCAGTAGGCCTACACCCACTTATAACAAAAAACTTGTATTAAACAGCCAAACCTTACACAATCAAATGCAATGAGATCTAAAAGAAAAGCCAAGCTTATGTACCCTCCTACATTTTTGCAATCTTAATACATAAATTCACTTTGCCCTGTGACTGGATCCTTGCAAAGCGTGGCAAAGTTTTATTTACAACTATTGTTGGATGAGCGTAGCGAGCAAAGCGAAGATTCCATTTCACTACACTGGAGAAAAAAATCCGTAATGTTTTTTTTTTTCCTTTCTTTCTTTCTTTCTGTATTTTTGTCTGTCTGTTAACACGATTCCGGCTAAACCGATACTCCGATTGCGATGAAATTTCATGGAGGCCTTCGAAATCTCTGAACTTAGAACTGCCACGTTTTTTAGCGCAACCGGGAAATTTTTTCTCATAAAAAACGCAATTTTACGATTTTTTTCGATTTTTAAAAACTTTCTTCGACTTATAACACCTACATGCTTTAACCGATTGTAATGATTTTTTCACAGAACCTTAATTTCATGAATTAAGATATTCGTGCGAAATTTGAGCGTAATCGAAAAATTATTTCTCATGAAAATCAAAATTTTACGGGTTTTTTTCTTTTTTAAAACAATTCTTTGACTTATTACACCTACATGCTTTATCCTATTGTAATTATTTTTTCACAGAACCTTAATTTCATGAATTAATATATTCGTGTTAAATTTGAGCGAAATCGAATATTTATTTCTTATGAAAATTGCAATTTTACGATTTTTTTTTTGTTAAAAATTACGATTAATAAAAAAATTAAGTTATTTTTTTATTTAATTTAATTTAATTTAAAAAAATCTTCGACTAAGTAATGATTTTTTCACAGAACAATAGAAAGTCCGCGTAACACATGGCAGCTCAATGCACCAATTACGCTCATCCAACAACGCGGCGGGACTTAAGCGTTTTCCTAGTTTTAAATGTTACTTGGAAAACGCTTAAGTCCCGCCGCGTTGTTGGATGAGCGTAATTGGTGCATTGAGCTGTCATGTGATATGCAGATTTTCTGTTGTTCTGTGAAAAAATCAGAACTTTGTTGAAATTTTTTTTTAAATTAAATCAAATTAAATAAAAAATCAACTTAATTTTTTTAATTAATCGTAATTTTAAAAAAGGAAAAAATCGTAATATTGAAATTTTCATAAGAAATAACTATTCGATTGCGCACAAATTTTACACGAATATATTAATTCATAAAATTAAGGTTCTGTGAAAAAATCATTATAATCGGATAAAGCATGTAGGAGTTATAAGTCGAAGAAATTTTTAAAAAATCAAAAAAAATCGTAAAATTGCGATTTTCATGAGAAATAATTTTTCGATTGCGCTCAAAAACGTGGCAGTTCTTAGTTCAGAGATTTCGAAGGCCTCCATAAAATTTACCCCGTCTGGGCCCGGGGTAGAATTGGCCCAGAGCATGGCTCTGCTAATCGTAAAAGGCGATTCAAGAGAAAAAGTCCACCTTGCAAACATCAGCTAGAAAGAGCGGAGTATCTTACTCCCCAAACTAGAGGTGAGCTCTGGCAATCGTCGTCGGGGACCTTGCCCCCTTCCCTTGACGACCCCCCGGCGACGATGACAATGACATAACGAACGATGACATAGACGATGACGACCGCGACGTGAGAAACCCCCCTTCCTCCCCTTACCCGTGGCTGGTTCTGACCAGCATGGGCCCCTCCTCCCCCCCCCTTAGGCTAGAGTGGTGCATTATGACCTAACGGTTGACGCGTCCTTAATCCAAATAAACCAAATCCATAAAATTTCATCGCAATCGGAGTATCGGTTTAGCCGGAATAGTGTTAACAGACAGACAAAAATACAAAAAAAAAAGAAAGAAAGAAAGAAAGAAAGAAAAAAAAAAACATTCCGGATTTTTTCTCCAGTGTAGTGAAATGGAATCTTCGCTTCGCTCGCTACGCTCATCCAAAAAGTTTGTGCAAATTTATTTTGCCAAGCTTTGCAAGGATACAGTCACAGGGCAAAGTGAATTAATGTATTAAGATTGCGAAAATGTAGGAGGGTACATAAGCTTGGCATTTCTGTTAGATTTCATTGCTTTTGATTGTGTAAGGTTTGGCTGTTTTTTTTACAAGTGCTTTGTTATATATGTGGGATCTCATTACTTTTTCAAGTTCCATTACAAAATTTTTTGTTAAAATACAATAATTTTATCAAAGTCGATTTAATTGATATGGTATTACCAATTAACAACAGAATTTACTAGGAAGCTTCGCAAACGCTTTTTCAGGCGCGTTGTTGGATGAGCGTATGTTTTTTAAACGAAAAAAGTGTAAAATTGCGATTTTCAAGAGAAATTATTTTTCGATTGCGCTCAAATTTTACACAAATATATAAATTCATAAAATTAAGGTTCTGTGAAAATATCACTAGGGAAACGCCAAAGTCCCGCCGCGTTGATGGATGAGCGTTTTTGTAAATTTTTAGTTTGTGTGGGACCATTTTTCCTTTGCAAGTGCTTTGTGAATGCATTGTAGGTGATTGTTGTCGAGTTTCAAATGTTACTTGTTAATGGTTATTATAAACCTAAAAAAAACTCATATCAAAACCTTTATTCTATGGGTTCTGGCTAACTTTTTCAACTTATTCTTTCAAAAGGTACTACATCACCATAACCTTAATGTTCATGTGAAATATGAACGTTGTAGCCCCACCCGTTTGGTCAGAATCGGCCCAAATGTCACGAAAATATCGCACTAAAAATCGAAAAAAAAATCGTAAAAGTACGTTTATTTTATGGGTTCTGGTTACCTTTTTCAACTTTTTTTTTCACAAGGTACTACATCACCATAACCTTAATGTCCATGTAAAATATGAACTTTGTAGCCCCACCCGTTTGGTCAGAATCGGCCCAAATGTTACGAAAATATCGCACAAAAAATCGTAAAAGTGCGATATTCATGAGAAATATTTATTCGATTGTACCCAAAAACGTGGCACGTCTAAGTTCAGAGATTTCGAAGGTCCTGTCAAATTTTCATCAAGATCGCTTATGCCGTTTGCCCGGAATCGTGCGAACAAACAGACAAAAAAACAAACAAAAAAAAAAAAAAAAAAAACATTGGAGCTAAATTTTTTGAGGGGTCAGTGAAATTGAAGTTTTCGCTTCGCTCGCTACGCTCATCCAATTACATTCGGATAAAGCATGTAGATGTAATTCGTCGAAGAAATTTTTTTTTTTAAACGACAAATGCGTAAAATTGCGATTTTCATAAAAATTATTTTCGATTGCGCTCAAATTTCACACCAATATATTAATTCATAAAATTAAGGTTTAGTGAAAAAATCATAACAATCGGATAAAACATGTAGGTGTTATAAGTCGAAGAAATTTTTTAAAAAATCAAGAAAAATCGTAAAATTGTGATTTTAATGAGAAATAATTTTTTGATTGCGCTCAAAAACGTGGCAGTTCTAAGTTCAGAGATTTCGAAGGCCTCCATAAAATTTCATCGCAATTGGAGTATCGGTTTAGCCGGAATCGTGTGGACAAACACACAAAAATACAAAAAAAAAAAAAAAAAAAAACATTCCAGATTTTTTTCTCCAGTGTAGTGAGATGGAATCTTTGCTTTGCTTGCTATACTCATCCAAAAATATCTAGTGGTCAAAAGACTTGTTTTTTGTAAACAATGTAGGTGATTATTGTCAAGTAACTATAGTTACTTGTTGATTATATTCTTGTAAAAGGCTTATATTGAAACCTTTATTTGGAAGCCTTCCAGCAAACTTTTTCAACTTTTTCTTTCAAAGGACCCTATATCTAGGTGCCCGTTAGGGCGCCGCAGCCAAGCCGTGGTGCGCTACACACTCAAGCACCTTATACACCAAGCAGAGTTGGGGTGATTTCGAGGTGTTACCCAGCCGTCATGTAACGTGATGTGAACTTGAAAACTATCACAATCGAGGGGATTTAGGTACCTGACAACACATGTCAAATTTTATTGGGGTACGATTATTCCTTCTTGGTGAAAAAATGGCTTGAAACATGCTCAAAATCACTTTAAGGATGTTAGCTACTGCTACTACTGCTACTACTGCTACTGCTAACATCTAAATACGTCGGCCCGCGATTCTGACCAGACGGGTGGGACTACAATGTTCATATTTTACATGGACATTAAGGTTATAGAAATATAGTCTCTTTTGAAAAAAAAGTTGAAAAAGTTTGCTGGAAGGCTTCCAAATAAGGGTTTTAAAATAAGCCTTAAACACTTGGCATACAATCAACAAGTAACCGTAGTTACTTGACACTTGTTGACGGTATAAGCAGAGTTAGGCGGGAAAGTGCGATACGTAAACAAATAGCGGACATTTAAAATTTTTCTTCTTTGTGTGGAACGAGAAAAGGTGTCATTATACTCTCATAAAACAAATCAGAACCATCCCTGGCCTAGGCCCAGATGTGGAAAATTATTTATAATGCAAAAGTGTAGGTCTAAAGTTCCATTTGGCTATAGGACTAGTAAAATTCATACTTACATTACATGTTTGACAAGCCTAGCCAACCCTATGCCAGCACAACATTGTTCTGATATTAGCTTGCTCATCTGTTTGTTTACATAATTGCAACAATCAAATCATTTCATACAACTCGTCTTTCGATTGGCCCGCGTTTATGAAGGCACTGCCATCTAGAATAAATATAGAACTTTTTCGAGCTCTTTGCTATACGCAAATCTTTTTAAAGTGTTTGGATTTCGTGATACTCTTTCAACCATAGACATCCTATATAATTGGCTAGACCAGCAGTCGGTGGTCCACTTCCGGTACAATTAGAAGCCATCTTAAAATGACAGTTTACATGTTAATCGAATGGGAGCGATTTGTGGCCAAATAGTTCTCAAGATTGCCGCCAGGTTGACAGGTAAGCATACTAGCCTTTAACACCAAATGATTACTAAATTCCCTTATGCAATCACTTCGTATTGTTTCTTTTGTTTAATACCATGCTGCACAAGCTAAAACCATATCAAACAATCCAGTAAAATACTTTATTGCATTAAAAAAGCATAAATTAAAACACCAAATCGCCATCTTGAAATGGGCCGGTTGAGTCTTCAATTTGCTACGCTCGCGCCTGTGCGAAGGTATAGGAGACTGCTAATCTAGCCTACTATAGGGGTTTAATATCAATGCTTTCAACTCACAACCCATGACGTTTTCCACGATACCGTTCAAGAATACCAATTCCTTCGAAAACGAAAACGACTTCGTTTTCAAATTGCGTTTTCAACTCATCTCCCACGAACTCAAGAATTGGGGTCCAGTCCTTATACCGTCGTTATACCATGGTTATACCACCTATACCCAGGATGTACATGAATCCCTACTGCTATACTGCTAATACCATAGAATTTAAATCAACTTTGATAAAAATATTATATTTTAACAAATAATTTTGTAATGGAACTTGAAAAAGTAATGAGATCACACACATAACAAAAACTTGTAGAATTACAGCCAAACCTTACACACTCAAAAGGAATGAGATCTAAAAAAAGGGCCAAGCTCATCTACCCTTCCACATAAACGTACAGTGTCCCATAACAGCATCCTCGAAAAGCTTGGCAAAATAGAATTTGCATGTTATTACGTTTAAATTAATTAGAAAAAAAGAACTTGGATAAACTATTACGTTAAATTAATAATCGCAAATTCTATTTTGCCAAGCTTTTCGAGGATGCTGTTATGGGACACTGTACGTTTATGTGGAAGGGTAGATGAGCTTGGCCCTTTTTTTAGATCTCATTCCTTTTGAGTGTGTAAGGTTTGGCTGTATTTCTACAAGTTTTTGTTATGTGTGTGTCACCATTACCTTAATGATAGAACGTACAAGCGCTTGTCCTGCCGGAAGCGCTTCCGTGAGGAATTTTGTACAGGGCCCTTGTCCTGCTGGAAGGCAGATTTTGTGCAGGCAAGTCGGTCCTTCCAGCAGTACTAAAAGTCCGGCCGGAAGGACAGAGACAAGATGGAACATGTTTACTGAACGTTCGAGTTTTTAAGTACTAATGCGTATGCTAGCAGGACGCGTAAAAACCCATTAAGTGGTCCTTCCAGCAGTACGCAAACCTTCCGGAAGCCAAGCGCCAACATATTTTAAATAATATCATTTTTAAATCAAATGTTTATTTTATTACTAGGAAAACGCTAAAGTCCCGTCGCGTTGATGGATGAGCTTTTTTGTAAGTTTTTAGTTTGCGTGGGACCACTTTTCCTTTGCAAGTGCTTTGTGAATGCATTGTAGGTGATTGATGTCATGATTCTATTGTTACTTGTTAATCGTTATTATAAACCTAAAAAAACTCATATTAAAACCTTTATTCTATGGATTCTGGTTAACTTTTTCAATCTTTTCTTTCAAAAAGCAATACATCACCATTACCTTAATGTCCATGTGAAATATGAACGTTGTAGCCCCACCCGTTTGGTCAGAATCGGCCCAAATGTCATGAAAATATCGCACTAAAAATCGTAAAAGTACGATATTCATGAGAAATATTTCTTCGATTGTACCCAAAAACGTAGCAAGTCTAAGTTCAGAGATTTCGAAGGTCCCCTCCAATTTTCATCCAGATCGCATATGCCGTTCACCCGGTAGATAGCGAACAAACAGACAGAAAAACAAACAAACAACAAACACCCGAGCTAAATTTTTTGGGGGTCGGTGAAATTGAAGTCTTTGCTTCGCTCATCCAATTATTATATTATTAATAAATGTCAATTATGAATTTTGTGATGGCCTATGAGATGGGATCAAAATTTAGAGAATTAAGACCAGGGTACAAGATTTGTAAATTTAAATCATTACAAATTATTGATAAATAAATAAAATAAATAAATAAATTGTATTTAGAGTCTACCCACTCAGTTATATAACTGATTTTCAGTGGGGGACTATAAATCAAAGCGACCAAGCCAACCCTGTAGGCCCCGACGCAATCGACGAATGAGCGAGCCGATAACCAACCAAAGATCGATATTTTTAATAGGAAATATAGCAATCAGTGGTATGGACAGTGCGAACACCCGCAAATCAACGCCAGAATCAACAAGGCCGATTCAGAACAACTCTGAATTTATTATGTGCTTCGTTGCTAGGACGGCTCCAAAGTCACCGTTTACAAACTCCTTAGACAAGAACTGATGGACTGAAGTCCAAATCAGAAGTTAAAAAACTTCTGACTTTAGCAGGAATCGAACCCTGGACCTTCTGCATTTCAAGTGTTTTTATTTGCATATTAATCACGCGATTATTGTACATCTTGGTTGCTTTCTCGGGAAGAAGAAGTAGGCCTATCAACAAGCTCCAACAATTGGCATGATATCTTGCGCTATTATTGTCGTTCCAAAGTACTGTAGCATAATTACTGGCTTTGTACACTAAAGTCACAACACCCAAACATATATTTCGTATCCCACTCATCCCCAAACTGAGTTACACTCCATGAATTACAGCTAGTTATTTTGATCAAAATTCGTAACTTTTTTAGAAACACGTTCACCCACAGCTAACATCGCGCTGACATGAGAGCTCCGTGTTGATCGCAGCTTGACAGGCTGTGATCTTGGAAACTATCAGGGCTACAACGATGCAACAAAATAGGGTTGCCAGGTGTCCCGTATTACCCGGGAAATCCCGTATTTGATGGGTGTTTCCCGCGTCCCGTATGCTCTAACCCATTGATCAGTATATCACGTATTTAGAATAAAGTAGTCCGTGTGCGCTTTTTCAACAATACGCGCGGGCGTATAGTTACCAATCCCTTCCCCTCGGCCGGCCTTGGTGCCTGATCAGTCTGCCGCTGCTGCCTGCTGGTGGTGGGTGTAAAATAGCTACACAAGTTCTAAGCTTGAGTAAGAAGTAAACATGGATAATTTGTATGAAGAATGGTGTGACTGCAAGGACGCGCTCAATGAAGTGTCACAAGATGTTGGAGAAGACAACTTGAATAGGAATGCTGGTGAAAAGTGGGTGCAAGTTTTTAAAATGTGTGGTGTCAGGAGCGTACCCAACCTTAAAAAAATTGGCTGTTTCTTCATGAGTATTCGGGGTACAAATGCGCATACTGAGGGAGTGTTTTCTCTTATGAACAATAAATGGACAGATACAAGAAACCGTTGTTCCCAAGAACTTATTTCTGCCGAACTTAAAGTAGCTATAAATTATGACCTAACTTGCAAAGAGTTTTTCAACTATGTACAAGGCAATTCGAAACTTCTTCAAAGTGCAAAATCAAGCAATAAATATCAATGATCTGATCATCAATGAAATGTGCCTATCAATAAAGTGATAATAATTTTGGTTCTATATATAGCTACTTACTTTTCTGTCCATTATTTATCTGATTATCTCCCTATTTCAATCACTATATAGGCCTAATGCTTTAAAATTTTCACTGAATTACTCTCAAATGCGTTTTAGGCCCTTCCCCAAAAAACACAACCCCCAAAAAAATTTCGCCTCCGGCGGATGGGGCTTTACCACAGACTCTAGTATTACTATGCAAAGTACTGTCCCGTATTTGAGTTTCACTAATCTGGCACCCTACAACAAAAATGCGCTAAACCCTTGAAATATGCTCTACATCAGCGGTCTACAAACTTTTTCACCCAAGTCCAATTATTAATCAATCAAACCGCCCGTCCCAACACTCCTTCGGTATAACCCCCCCCCCCCCCCCCAATCGTCAGGACCGTTATTACTGTCACTTTAACATTTAAGTTCAATTTTTGTTCAGGCTTGGGCCTATATGGCCACGGTACACAATGCCACTGCTTAATAAAAGTTTCTACTAACCACACTTACAAAAATATGTCAACTCGGTAAAATATTGCCTACTATAGACAGCTTTTCATTGCGTTGGATGGTCTCTGTACGGGGGCTACTGAGCAACTGAAAACTAGACCTGACGAACCAAATGGTATTCTACTGCCACCCTTGTAATTGGGGGCGGCAATATGAACCAAAGCAGCAAGGACATATTTTTATTAGCAGTCACATAAGTGACATAACGAACCTCCAGTAAGGTGGGGGTTGCAGTTCTGAGATTTTCATGGGGGACCGTCATTTTCTACGTGTGCATCCTTCATACATATCTTCAAAGAATGACTCATTTCGACTTCAAAAGATCACAGTCAAAAGATCACAATAGGATTTGTGCTTATAACGGGACAATGCAGGAAGTCACACTTTTTTAGCAAATTACTTATTATTTTGTGAAAACAACTATTTTTAAATTTATTGACTACTATTCTTCCATTACCCAATTTTTTCTTGGTGTCCCAAAAGCAAATCTTCACTGTCCCAAGTTTGGGACGCGACCCAGACTTTGAAAACCGCTGCCTCTACATATCTAGCGAAAAACACGTCCTGCTAGCAGGACGCATAGTACCTACTGAAAACGAGCGATTTGCTGCGTACTCAAATGAGTCATTTTCGTCCTGCCAAAAGGGACGCTGTACGCTCTATCATTAATGTCCATGTAAAATATGAACGTTGTAGCCCCACCCGTTTGGTCAGAATCGCGGGCCGATTAAAACTTACGAATTAGACAGTAGTAGCAGTAGCTAACATTTTGAGCATGTTTCAAGCCATTCTTTTACCAAGAAGGAGTGCTCGTAACCCAACCAAATTTGGCATGTGTTGTCAGGTACCAAAATCCCCTCGATTTTGATAGTTTTCAAGTTCACATCACGTTTCAAGACGGCTGGGTAACACCTCGAAATCACCTCAACTCTGCTTGCTGTATAAGGTGCTTGAGTGTATAGCGCACCGCGGCTTGGCTGCGGCGCCCTTACGGGCACCTAGATTGATCCAAAGCTTAGAATAGAATAATTACCTTGAACAGACCTGCTGATTTTTATTTTGTGTCTCCGTTTTGCCAACATCCATGTAAGCACTAGGCTTGTTTTTACCATACGAAACATGACTTCTACCATTGGTAATACTAAATACTAATAGGTACTTACTTCTTTTAGCCCCTCGTGTGACGCTGGATCTGGCACGAGTCAATTGGCGTGAATTGGAGTCCCACAGCGTGTATAACTTGGCGCGAGCTCTCGAAGACCTCTATCCACTCTCCACCTCGTGGCACGGACTTCGTCAAACTCTTTCATTCATCCATTTGCGCCCGTCAGTCGGAGGAAATCGACGACTAGTCAAGACCCGGGTGCGTAGAGTTTTATCGCCCAAGCCAAGAACTTAGGGTCATGTGTCGAGACAAGTGCTGGATACATTTCAAACCATTGGACTTCCAGGGAAAAAACTATGAAGGCTTTAGACTTTTACAATGGTTACATTTCAAAATGTGCATTAGTGAGAGAACATTTATTTAATTTTACTTAGGACTTAGGTAGGTACTTCTTAAATGTAGTGTTTCCCTAGCAATTGTTATCAAGTGCTTCTTATAAATAAAATAAAAATAAATAAATAAGATGAAACGAGTTCCAGGCAAGAAGAACTTAAATAAAATGCTTAATATAGCAATTCTGTCGAGGATCTGGATAAGGTAGGGCCTATATCCGGAGGCAGGTATAAAAAAAGGTAAAAGGTAAAATAAAAGCCAAATTTTACCCAAAAGCAGTGAATTCACTGAATTGTCAGTGAAAACCATTCAAGCTTTTGTTGAAAAAAAAATGGTATACTATCTTTTTACCCCCGAGGCCCTGATATTGTTTTGCAATTTTGGGACTGGGATCTTGTTCAGAGGTCCTACTCCCATGTTACAATAAATGAATACTATAACACCATTTTTACCACTCAAATTTAACAAATATGCCACAAATAGTAGGTACTTGTCTGCAGCCTACAACTGCATAAATAATAGTTTTATCATTATTTTTGTTTTTGACAAAAGCAGTGATTTGGTGATAAAAATTATATTAAAATGTAAATTTCATTTATGTATACATGTATACCTGCCTCTGGGTATAATACCTTTGGTTGCTTTACATTTCATGCAAATCGGCTAGTGTAGGCTGGCCTACTTTCCATCATTCTTTTTTTTTAACACCCTGGAATGATGGAATGAGCACCTGCATTTTTAAAATATACGGCAAGTTTTTTATGAATACATGGTAGGCCTACTACCTATGCTATTTAAGAGGGAATAGGACACATTTGGCAGTTAGCAAATAGCTATTTGCTCGGCCAAGAAGCATCCGACATGTATGAAACTTTGCAAAGTTGTCAATAAAGCATACATGGACAGCCCTGCAGTCATAGATTTTCAAAATTTTGTCTTAATCAGCCAGGAAAAATATCGGATATCCAATATATTGTAGTCAATTTTGGAGTTTTTAACAAAATCAAAATTTGTGAAAACTAATTTATTTTTTATAAATTATTTTAAAACCAATTTTAGAAATGTGTTAACTGTAGAGCCCTCACTATTTCCACTTTTGTGACATATGTTCAAAATTTCTAACACTGGTGGTGTCAGTCGACCGAGCGAACAGCAATTTGCCTAAAACCATCTATACTCTCTTAGTCTCAAGTATTTTTGTTACAGTCTTTTAATTTTAACTTTTAAGGAAACAGAATTATAATATGAGTTGAATAACAAAACAGACTATTCAAAATTTAAAACTATCCCTGTAAAGAGAGAATATAATGGTCTAAGTATGACAGTGTTGTTAAGTAGCGCGCTACTTGTAACAAAATGTCAGTCTTGGGGAGTAGCGCGCACAAGTAGCGCACTACATGTAGCATGCTACTTTTACGTGTAGCGGAGCCAGTAGCGCGCTACTTTATTAAAGGGCATATTGTAGCGGTAGCATGCTAAAAATTTTTGTAGCGTTAGCGTGATATTTGCGCTACTTTCAAAGTTTTGGCGCCAGCAGTTCCAGTACCACGTAAAGTCAAAAGTCAGCAATGCAAACTAACTTGTAACGCCCGCCTGCGCCACTTTAATGTGCTCGCCATTTTAGACCGGCCCGAATCTCGTCTCAATTGCACACCATTTTCCCTCGCTCTCTCCCAGCGAGCCTCTCCCTCTCTCTCTCTGCGTCGTCCGAAGGATGCGAGTGATCGCCGATCTGTCACATCGGTGAGCTGACTTCACCAAAATATTGCAGTGATTATTAAATTGCGTTGAGCATCTTGATTTGCTATTTCAGGGTCGTAAACAAAGATGTATCCACGATAATTAGAAGTCGGATTATTGATTTAGAGCATAAGCCGCTCAAAAATTACGCCAATGTCTGAATTGAATATTAAAATGAAGTGATCAGTGTCATATATCTCCCCTCCCTTGGGACATTCCGGGCTTTATCGCTATTGTACGGCAACCAGTAGGCCTATTCCGAACTTTGTTTGTCGCATTCTTCTGCAGTGATTCCGCGAAAAACACGTTGTTGAAAATAAGAAATGCAATATTTAATGTTGATCATTAGGCCTAGAATTCTTAAAAGAATAAAGGGGCCCAGCCTAGCCTAAACGTTAAAAGAACGCCTTCTATTCATAATGGAAACCGAAACTATGTGCTTTTGATGATAGATCACGATCGAGTTCACATAAAAGTAGTTAAAAATCATCGCAGCACGACGTCAAAAGGCTTTTAAAAAAGGGATAATGTGAGATCTCGACACCCCCCGATTAACGTGAACATGTAGCGGAAAAGTAGGGGCCTATATTTCTTGTGTAGCGCGAATGTAGCGACGCTACATCTCAAAAAAGTGCAAAAAGTAGCGAAGCTACTTTTTCGGGGCATGTAGCGTTAGCGATAGCTGCTACTTTTTAAAAGTAGCGACCCCAACACTGCAAAATGTTACTTTTTTTTAGTAGCGAGGATGGTAGTGTTGTTGTTTTCTTTTGCCCGCATCTACTTATAAAGTCATCATGCGTCTAGCCCTAAGAGGATTTAGTACATTACCTCTGGAGGGGCCCGGCCGGCAGTAGTAGCACGCAAGGCTTGAGGCATCCCCCACTCTCTACCCCCCCTCACGCGCCGCTCGCTCGCTGCCAGACTCCAGGCAAGAGAGGCAAAACTAACACGCACGCTATGGGAGAAACTATTACAATCGAGGCTGGAACAGTTTCTAATTGAACTACGACAAAATCTTTCACCACTACAAATAACTATGTTCGTCTTATTGCACTGTAAAAAAATTACATTCCAATTGCAATGATACCGAAGGCTAACCGGTTCTAAATGTTGGCGCGGGTGTACGAAATCATTACCTATGCATTAACATCATCACCGTAGTTTTAAACTGTCCAAAGTTAATAATTTATATTCTACAGAAGAAGTTTTACGTTTAGAGCTGCTTTTTTTGCGCTATTATTTTAAAATGACATGGGAAGTAATAACCATATAAATAACAATAATTTCTAACTTCTAGGGTGTTGAATGTAGTTTTTGACAGACTGTCTTGATCTTTGGTCTTGACCGTTTGTAAAGGTTTCTGCTCTGATGTATATTTTTGGAGACGTTTGGTTATTGGTCATATGTTAATTACGACGATCAACGTCATAGAGATGCACGGGGGTTCCTCTGAAGATATTGTTTGGTGAAGCTCAAGATTCTTAGCCTCACACGTCGTGTCCAAGACAAATTACCTCGACTCGATAATTGGTCTGGGAATGTTTAGATTAGATTAAACCCATTACACTCACTCTCACTCAGTGTGAGAAATTGATTTGATATCTGATGATCCCTGGCGTTAACGCGTATTTATTTATTTCTCTACTCTGTTATAAATTACAGATCTTAGATCGAATTTCACTGGCTTCGTATTGACATAAAATGTAATAATCGACATATTATATTACGAGTGTAACGCACGAGATTCTGACTCGGTAGGTCACGGATTCGAATCCATCCACTAGCAATCCTGACCACTTTTAATGAGATTTTTTACAAGTGTTGGGATTAAGTCCTCTATACAGCCCTCGGAGAATACTTTAACAATTATTACTTTAATACCCCAATAATATTGTTTTGTTACCTGAAGAGGGTCACAGCTGGTAAAACTGATGTCTACAGTGTATACCCTACAGCTGCAATCTTTACGAAAATGTTTTGAATAAAGTTTGTGAAATAGAAAAACTAGGAAAACGCTCAGTTGGACGCGTTGTTGACGAGCACCGTTACGTGCAACACGACCCGAGTACGACATTCCCATAATGTTACATACCAATAAGTCTTTTAGGTCTTGACCGATTTAGCTGAAATTTGTAAAATAGGAGAGAATGGATAAAATCCACCGCCATCTAGAGGACCTTGACATCATTTCTTTGGGAAAACTATGTTAACTCTTGATTACTTCTAGGTGGCAGTACATAGTGACCAGAATGTTTGTGCGACTTTTCGCTGCCAGGGGTAACGTTACTTTTGTTAAAATGTAATTTCTATCTACACTACTTATCGGATCAAAATAAAATTAACATATTCGTGACCGGACGGACATTCTAAATGATTTGGCTACCTCAGATTTTGTCGCCGTTTAGTTTTTTAAAAAAACTTTAGGTTAACTTTAATGTAACTTTATAACTTTTTGAACGATTTTGCCACAAAACTAATGGCATTCAAACGAGAACGAAACTTGCGGATGGTCAAATTTCAACTCGATCCGAGCCTCCGTTGACCGCTATCATGAGCCAAAAAAGCTGTGGCGACTTTCCGTTGCCATGGTAACGGGACTTTGTTATAATGTAATTTCCATCTACACTACTTAGTCGGATCAAATAAAAATAACATATTCGTGATCGGACGGACATTCTAAATGATTTGGCCACCTCAGATTTTGTCGCCGTTTAGTTTAAAAAAAACTTTCGATTAACTTTAATGTAACTTTTTAACTTTTTGAACGATTTTGCCACAAAACTATACAGCAAACCCCCCTATGTGGTATGTACATGTGTGCAAAATTTCAGGTCGATCAGAGAAACGGTGCGACCTGTATCGAAGCAGTAACAGAAAAAACAAAAAAAAACAAAACAGACATTCGAGCCATAAGAGTCAAGTGGAGACGCTCGCTTCGCTCGCTCAATTAATGTGTATTACTACATTGCACAACAGTTCATTATTATATAAAAAAAACTTGCTACAGTATATTCATGACTACTCTTTCGGGTAGACCGAGTAAGTGTAGGCAAATTATTACTAAATTATCTTGAAACACCAACGTTTTGTGGCCCCTGTAGACCACATTGTAAAACTATGTGAAGAAATTCGCAAGATAAAATCAAATGGCGCGATGAAGCAATTATTGTTGTATTTATTTTCACATGAATATACATTCACAATTAAAATGTGACACCTTTAAGAGTTTTGTTTTATCCACCTAAACCTACCTTGAGATAAAAAATGTGGTATCTACTATCTAGTGATATTTTAAAATGTGGTACCTTTAGCCAAGTTGCATAAATATGAGACGTTAAGCAATATCTAATCAAATCAATCTTAAGAGTTTTATACACCTAAACCTACCTTGAGATTTTAAAAAAAAATGTGGTATCTACTAGTGTTATTTTATAAGTATTTCTAACGAAAATCATAACAGAACATATTTATCTTAGCAATCTGTACTCGAACAATGCAACCATGTTCACAACACATTTTCCCGCAACATAACGTACAAATAAGTTAAAGATGCAAAACATAAATCCTTTCCTACGTGCAGTGAAGTAAGAAATTAAGCCAAATTGTTATTTCAGCAATTAAACAATTCATAACGATTTCACTTTTACAGTTTTGATGTATTTCTTTTTATTCGAAGCTCTCTCATAATTTATCCGCAGTATTATTTTGTGTCACGAAAAAGAGTAAAGAACGATGCAAGGAAAATTCTGCGTGTTTGTTATTGTAACACAACTGTAAACTATTGTTTGCACTTGTCAACATTGATATTAAGTTAAAGCCTATTTCACAAGAATAAATATCGGAATGACATACGTATCGCGAGCTACTGAATACGCCGGCTCAGTCTCGTTGCCTGCTCTCTGCGGGAAGGCAGGCGCGCGAGGGGAAATCCCGGCCGTCAAAACGTGCGTCAGCGGCGATGCACTAAGGGCCCCTCCAGAGGTAATATACTGAATCCTCCTAGGTCTAGCCACCCAATAGAGATATGCCTCCCTCTCATTTCTGTCCATGCCCTCTGGCATTTCGTTGGTCACTTCCTTCAGTGTAGTGCAAACGTGTAAGTGTAGTCTGTTCTGCACTCTGTCATTACACAATCTACATACGTCCCATTCAATTATTCCAAAGCTATATGGCTATGTTTTGCCAGCAGGACATGCCCCATCTCCAAGCAAAACATTGCTGTTTTCATCTTCCTTTAGTATAGTTCTTTTCTTTTCTAGGTAGCATAAGCCTCCCAGCTTCTATCCTTTGACTCCTCTTACCAATCTTCCTTTTACTTCATTGTTGTGGGCTGATTTAAATAAATAAATCCGTATTTAAAGTCTACCCACTCAGTCACACAACTGATTTTCAGTGGGGGACAGTAAACCAAAGTGACCAAGCCAACCCTGCAGGCCTCGACGCAATCGACGAGTGAACAATTTTATTGAGATGTGATTTTATTGCACTGTACGACACAGGTTTTGCAATTTGTTCCTTCTTACTTCCTATCTTGTTCTTATCTATTGTATCTTGTGGTTAGATGGAAGAGAAGGCTTAACAGGCCTTAATCCCGCCATCAATAAAGACGACAATCAATCAATCAATCTTTGCTAGGAAGTCTGCCTTTTCATTCCCATTGATACTACAGCGGGCAGGCACCCATTGCAAAACTATTGAGTTTCCAGTCTGCATTAACTTTAGAATCTTAACTTTACACTTCTTAATTTCATAGTCTGCTTCCACTTTGTTCACTATTGCCTCTAGAGCTGCCTTACAGTCTTATCAAAATAACTACTTTCCAATTTTGTTGGTTGTGATATTGCCTAGTGTTTGTGGTTGGGGAAAGAAGAAAGGCAACAGCTTACCTTAAACGAGACGGGCAGCTGCGTGAAACTGGCTGGTTAACATAAATATTTACAAAACAAGATAGTACACAATGTCGTACGTTTCGGCCAACGCGGCCTTGGTCACCGACCGTTAGAGAAGAACTAAATTTAAAAATATTTACAATATATTACAAGGCGCTGTTGGGGGTAGGGATGACAACGATTAATCGTTAACCGATGAATAACCGATTAATTTTTGTAACCGTTACATGGGCAATAACCAATTATTTAAACAGCGATATTATGCGGCTAATTTTTATTCGCCGCACTGTCTCCCACCCCGCCGTCCGGGCCGCTACTGGTTGTTGTTGTTTCTCTGTTTCTTAGCTGGCAACATCGTGTCGTCAGCCACCACTCGTCTGCCTGGAGGAGCATGCACAGAGCCTGTGCGCAGCGCATCGCTCGCTATCTCTCCCTCCACTGGAATGTTTTTATCGCTGTCACGCCTTTCGGCCCGATTTGATGAATATGAATTTGAAAATTTTATTGTCACAGAATTCATTATTAGTCTTTGTAGTTCACGTCTTCACGAAAGTTGTTGGTAACACTTGTTTTTGTTCAATCCGGAACAAATAATTTGATCTAGTTTCTTTGTCTACGCGCTAGGCCTAGGCCTAAAGTTTATAGGCTCAAAGCTTGCTCCCAGCTGTTTGAACGTGGATGACGATGTCGGCTGATACGCGCTGGTTACACCTGCAATGGGCGGAGCTGAGGGAGCCGAGCATGACTGAGATTCTACTGCAGTGCTAGTTGGCCCGCTAGAGCACTCGTGCTCGTAATTCATGATCTTAAGCGCTTTTTGTTAATTAATCGATTAAAAACCGTTTTTACAAATCAGTTAATCGGTTAACTAAAACCTTAATCGATGTCATCCCTAGTTGGGGGCGAGGGTGAGTAAGGGTGGCGGTGCAACAGGTGGAAGGGGGCTAAGGGGGAGGACTATCTTAGATTGAGGTTAAGTTTTTGGCGGGAGCTGGTGACTATTTGATGCGCTAATTCCTATTGTCTCAAGTGTTCCGCATTGCAGGAATTTTAGGTTTGTGTGTGTATTTCTGTCTGTTCGTTGCACACCGGTCAAACGGCTTAATATTTTTTTCCAACATCTCTTGTTATTATTATAATATGATGAGGAAAAAAACAGTGAGTCTAGCAAGCTTAGTATCTAAAGTTTCAATATTATTATTCAATGATCATGTGTACAATCATTAGGAATATCACAATGAGCATAGCCCTTTAACACATAATTGTGTGATGATATCCCTAAAATAGTAAATTGGATGAGCGTAGCGAGCGAAGCGAAGATTCCATTTCACTACACTGGAGAAAAAAATCCGGAATGTTTTTTTTTCTTTCTTTCTTTTTGTATTTTTGTGTGTCTGTGAACACGATTCCGGCTAAACCAATACTCCAATTGCGATGAAATTTTATGGAGGTCTATGAAATCTCTGAACGAAGAACTGCACGGGGGAAAAATCGATCGAAAAATTATTTCTCATGAAAATCGCAATTTTTCGATTTTTTTCGATTTTTAAAAACATTATTCGACTTATAACACCTACATGCTTTGTCCGATTGTAATAATTTTTTCACACAACCTTTATTTTATGAATTGATATATTCGTGTGAATTTTGAGCGTTATCGAAAGAATAAATTTCTTTAAAAAATCGCAATTTTTTTGAATTTTTTTGATTTTCAAATTCTTTGGCTTATAGCACCTACATGCTTTATCCGATCGTAATGATTTTTTCACAGAACCTTAATTTCATGAATTTATATATTCGTGTGAAAAACTGAGCGCAATCGAAAAATTATTTGTTTTTGAAAATCGAAATTTTACGATTTTTTTCTTTTTTTAAATTACGAATAATTAAAAAAAAAAAATTAAAGTTTATTTTTTATTTAATTTAAATTAATTTAAAAAAAAATCTTCAACTAAGTAATGATTTTTTCACAGTACAACAGAAAATCCCCATAAAACTTAAAAACTCAATGCACCAATTACCCTCATCAACAACGCGGCGGACTTAAGGGTTTTCCTAGTATAATAAAAATTGTATCAAAGTAAGTAATTAAAATAACATTTATGTAGCTAGTTAAACAAAAATAGTTTAAAAAAAGTCATGTCCTAATAGGTGGAACTCAAACCCACCATAGTGTAACGTTACAGCCCTACCCCTTGTATTTTTATATTTTTCACTGTTTTAAACCTATCTATGTATTCATATCATGTGGGACTTTCAATATTTCAAGGCTTAAGTCATATTTTTCTAACTTGTTCAAGCCAGTGTGATCTGCATCTAGGCATGCAAAGGCCAACCTTAGGGTTGAAAGTGTGGAAGGTGAAGTGTGGAGCCGAGGCTCATGTTTTTGGTTTCGGGTTTACCAGAGTGGCCTAGAAGTTGACGTCAACCATGTTAAATACGGAACATCCTGGAAAAGTGTGTTGCTTCAACTTTCGACGGCAGCGAGCAGGGTTGTGGAATGCGGCAAGCATAAATGGCAACGTTGGTACAAAACCAACGGAAATGTGTATTTTCGCGAAGTTTGTAGTCGACGAATCGCGAACCCGGAAAGACCCGCGGAAGTTTGAATCAAGAAGGCTGACCAATGGCAGTGTCCAGAGGACCATGCCGAT
>JAMZAV010007666.1:0-28936 GCA_024449915.1 Sweltsa coloradensis
ACAGATAAAATGTTAGTGTTGTTTTAGGGCACTCAACAGTTGAGATATCAGTGCCCATGAGGCCCCTAAAGGGGGCGTACAGAAAAGTTAAAGGTTATGACAGTGGAATTTGGGCTTTCCAAGATCACATTTTCATTCTGCAATGAACTCGATGAAATACTGTACACACGAACGCACACACAAAAAATCTTGCACCCCTAAAAAATGATTTGATCTTTTTTGCAGATGACTATGTGCAGTTTCGCTAGTGATTGGATATTGGATATTGCTTAACGTCTCATATTTATGCAACTTGGCCAATCGAGACGAAGGGAGGGACGTAAAGGGATGACGCGGGGAACAATCGCGTCGAAGACAGTACAATATGAGTTCCAAGAAGTGTAATTCATTGATTGTGGATGATATTTCTATGTGTAGCGAGTTTCATAGTGACGATAGTACATTGTCGCGTATCCTTCCAACACCCATCCTGTTAAGGGATATTCAGAGAGAGAAAAGACTCGATGAGAATGGAGGAGCATCAGTGTTCTCTCCGACTCGGACCAGGCAAGAGCTATTTCAATATGGACACCAGCCAAAAACGTAACGATGTTGAATCTTCAAACAATCAAGAAGAGGAGGAGGACTCTGTAAGCATAGATTCGATGTCAACAGTAAGACGTTCAACAGGAAATGTGAGTAGAAAAAGTGTTTTTATAATTTTCATGTTAATTTGAGAAGTGTTAAATTATTTAGTCGTGATAAATAATGAAGATTTTGAATATGCTGAAGAAGATGAGCATGAAGAAGTAGAAGAATTGACGATAATCCACTCAAGGAACTTCCAAGTTGAAGAGTAGTGACATTGGTTGAATAATTCTATGATTGTAAAATGTTTATGTAAATATTTGTCAATTTGTATAAAGTTAAAAAAAAGCACTCGATAAAGTTGATATGTTTTGAACGGCTAGAACTGCCGTCAAGTAAAACACATCATCTTGAAGGCGATGAGCCGGCGCTTCTTCTCCCGTCTAAAAAACGAGGTCATTATTTAAAAAATCGACGCCGACGCGAGGCGTCGGCTGGCGTCGCGACGCCCGGAACTTAAACTATTTTGAGATTAAAGTACGGGTTGTGCTAATATAGGATACTAAAAACCGGGACCCTACACAGGGCGGAAGAGGACCTAAAAAATTCCCAAACAGGTAAATTGGAAATAGTGGAGGCGTCGCGACGCCCATTTTTTTTTTGGCGCACGTTATCATCATCAAATAATTTTATGTAGATTTTAAAGCATAAAAAAGAATTGCACTAGTCAGGTTTCGAACCCGGAACGGCTGCGAGATACACTTGCGCCTTGCACCCATGCCAGTATAGTTGGTTGACGTGATCGACTCTAATTGCCTACTTATAGTAGACTTGGAGACTAATTTAGACCCTTCCATACTGCCTCAAAACGACCTTGCCCTCTGCATATTATGGTATTGGCCCAACACGTGATCACCACATCATCGCCACTGTGGTTTAGGTCCTACCACTGATCACATTGTCTGCAATGTCTAAAGTGTCATTGTATTTTCAGTGCAAGACATCAACCTAGGGTGAGTGATTATCTAGTTAATATTATTTACATTCCATTGTAGAAATATTTGGTTGCCAAGTGATCACCAACAGATCATCAAGGCTTGATTTTGGCGATCACTTGGTGAGCTTGTTAGTGACCTGTTGTTGACTCCCTTGCAACCATTTGGCAATCAAATATTTTTACTAGGGTTGTTTATTTGCATGTGTGATTAGTTAAGAATTAGTCACACGGTATTAAAACCGATTCGATATGTGTATCAAACGACCACCCTGAGTTCCCCCCCCCCCAACCATTATTTCTTTTCGTTGCTAAAATGATCATTTTATGAATCTAGCTGTTTGAAGGTGAAATCTATAGGATATTTAGGAACTTTTAGCGTCCACAACACAACAACACACAAAAACCACATTATTTTGGTATTGCATTCAGCTCACAACTTTTTTTCTAAAACGCACCAAACGCACTCTAAAAACCTGATTATCAAAATTGTCGCCTGCGGCGCTATAATTGGGGGGAAACCCCCCCAAAACCCCCCATACTTAGTCCTCATATACCCCTGAGGTATTATAAAGTCCCCCTGGATGAAAAGCCTGAATACAACACCGAGCCTATGTTAATGTATGTGTGTATCTGTTAGGGGGCCCCCATAGAAACTTTGCGGGCGGGCCCTTGAAACGAAGTTGCGCCAATAGTCCAAGCCACGATTAATGTCCCAACTCGGACAGTAACAAATGTAAGTGGCACAAGTGCTACAGCAATAGATAATACCTCGACAAATGTAAATGATAGGATATATAAGACATTGGTTGTTGTAACTGCTTTAGCAGATCATGATGCCCAAATGATTGAGTTGTTCCCTACTAGTACAGTGAAATCACCTGCATACAACAAGGTTTATAGGACTATGGGCTTGAAAAAAAAATTAAAACTTTTATTCAAAAGTTAAAAGTACAGAGCTGGCAGATAATTTATAATGTATTATAATGTACTTAGAGGTGGCGGACAGCGTCGGCGTACCGAAAGTGTCCTGGAAAACAAATTTGTCCCAGGACTTCGGATAAACGACAAACATTACCCGCAAACTACCGTATCGCGGCCGTACGCGGACCGATTCGCGATTTTGTCGCATCAACGAAGTTTTCTAAGTACGAGGTGTTCCGAGTACGAGGTTTTCCACGCCCTCCGCGTAGCGGCTTCAAGCCGAGCGCCAGCACGACTTGTCGCCATCAATATGCTCTGTATGGTCTAATAACTGTACGTTGCAAATTAAAAATAAATAATAATAATAATAATAATAATAATAATAATAATAATAATAATAATAATAATAATAATAATAATAATAATTTACAAAGTGACATATTGTGTCACAGAATAACTGTTCCTTTTGGTGTTCCCAGGGCATTGGTAATAGAACCTGGATGTAATTCATATTTAGTTACCAACTATTTGGGCCCATCCCTTCAACACACCATGGAAAGGTGGGACCGTCACATTTACACACCTACACATGTTGTCCTGAGATTTGCCTACCAGATTCTACTTCGACTTCAGGACCTTCATGCATTGGGCTGGGTACACAATGACCTGAAGCTAGTTAGTTATAAGGGTTTGAGGGCACACAACACTAAGGTTATTAGTGCCCGTATTCTCTTTTAGAGTGTTGTGTAATTTTTTAAATTCTATTAAACAGCTTTGTTGATTTCAGATATTTAAAAACATTTGTTATATTCTCAGATTCATCAGATAAAATTTCTTTTAAATTAGGTTTTAGTTTAAAATTATTCCTCTCGTCCATGTGTTGGGGACATTCTACTAAAATGTGCTTAACAGTTAAAATCTCACCACACTGCTCACATAGGGGTGGATCTTCGCCTCTTAGAAGGTATCCTTGAGTAAGATGTGTGTGTCCAATGCATAGACGGGTCAGAACAACCTCTTCGCGTCGAGAAGAGCGCCTTGAAGAGATCCAGGGTGTTACATCGTCTTTTATTTCACGAAGCTTATTATTTTGCATGATATGCCATTCTTTGCACCACTTTGAGTTTAAAGAATGCTTTTAGATCTGGCGTTACAACTAAATGGCAATCAACTTGTGTTTTGTTACCAGCTTCTTTGGCACTTTGGTCGGCGACATCATTTCCTAAAATACCAGAATGACCAGGGACCAAACAAAAAACTATTGATTTTTGTTTTGCAGCAAGTTTCGACAATATTAGGTGTATTTTATTAATTAATGGGTGTGAAGTGTAAATTTGGCAAATAGCCTCTAGTGAACTTAAAGAATCCGTGCACACGAAGAATTGGGAGTCCTTACTATCAAGAGCAAACAGGAGGCTTTGTAGAATTGCAAACAGTTCTGCATTGTGGACGCTGTATGTGAAATGGAGTTTAAAGTTGATGTTGTTGCTCTCCGTTGTAAAGGCAGAGCCGACTGAATTGTTCACTTTTGAACCGTCTGTAAAAATATTTCTGAAATCTTTGTAGTTGTATCGGATTTCGTTGAATAGTGCTTGATATTGTATGTTTGATGTGGTGGCCTTTTTGTGTTTTGAGAGCTGTGTTATTCAGCATGGTTTTTTAAGTGTCCAAGGTGGGATTCTCTATTTGATTTATAGAAAACAGGGGGAAGTGTAATGTTTAAGGCCTGTAGTAGTTCCAGGGAGCGAAGCCCACCGGTCTCTGGCCTTCAGGCGAACTTCATAACGATTTTGAAATGGAGGGTCGAAAACTGCTTTATAAGCTGGGATTGTAGGAGATCCTTTTAATGAGGCAATGTAAATGAGCATAACGTACTTTCTTCTGGAGGATAGAGATGGTTCTGCAGACTCGCAAAGAAGACTGGGAATAGGGCTCATACGGAAGGCTCCTGTGGATAGCCTTATACCAGTGTGGTGAACTGTATCTAACGTCTTGATATAAGAAGGTCTAGCCGAATCATAAATAAAACTAGCAAAATCCAACTTACAGCGGATAAGGGAGCGATAAAGATGTAACATGGTTGTACGATCAGCTCCCCAATTAGTATTGCTGAGCACTCGTAGGATGTTCAAGGCTTTTAGACACTTGGTTCGTAGCTGTTGGATATGTGGCCTCCACGTTAACTTTTTATCAAATAACATTCCCAAAAATCGTGTTATTTCGGCAAATAGTAAGGCATGGCTTCCCATGGGCAGGTCGGGATTGAGAAATAATCCACGGCGAAGGCTAAACAGCACACATGTGGTTTTAGTGATTGAGAATTTATATCCAGTTTCAGCTGACCATCTCTCAAGGCGATTTATGTTCAATTGTAGTTGACGTTCAATCGAACTCAAATACGAAGCTCGGAAGTAAATGGAAAAATCATCTACAAAAAGTGATGATTCGACTGGCTTTTTTATATGTGAGGTAATACTGTTGATGGATATTGCAAAACATACGACACTTAAAACTGATCCTTGTGGGACTCCGTTCTCTTGATAAAAAAGTCTAGATAAAATATTTCCAATTCGAACCCTAAAAATCCTGTCAGATAAAAAGTTTGAAATAAAAATTGGCAGGTGCCCTTTAAAGCCCCAGATATGTAAAGTTTTTAAAATGCCATATCTCCATGCCGTATCAAACGCCTTTTCCAAATCAAAGAAAATAGCCACTACATGTTGTTTTGTTAAAAATGCATCTCGTATATACCCTTCTAACCTGACAAGGTGATCATGAACCGACCGTCCTTGTCGAAAGCCAGATTGTCCTGGGACAAGCAGCTTGCGGCTCTCCAAAACCCACATTCATCTTTTGTTGATCATACGTTCGAGAAGCTCACACAGGCAGCTCTTGAGTGAAATCGGTCTATAGTTTATAAGTTGGTCTTTGTCTTTGCCTGGTTTCAGGATAGGGATTGCTATGGCTTCCCTCCAGGAGTTAGGAAATGCCTCCTCTAGCCAAATGCGGTTTAGCGTGTTGAGGATGAATTGCTGAGATTTGGGGGAAAGGCGTTTGATCATCTCTCATCTATCTCTCATCTATCATCAACTGAGCACCCACAATGCATGTCAATGAAACAGGGAAAAAACTAATGGAAAGTAAGCTACTGCCCAACTAACAGGCAAACCACATGAAACAACACAGACTTTGATTTGATTGGATATGGCTTTACGTCTCATATTTATGCAACTTGGCTAATCGAGACGAAGGGAGGGACGTAAGGGATGACGCGGGGGGACAAGGGGTGGACAGACCTATGCTGGTCAGAACCAGCCACAAGCATATGGGGAGGGCAAAGGTTCCCCCACGTCGTGGTCGTCTCCGTCTGTGTCATCATCCGTCCGTGTTGTCTTTGTCGTCGCCGTCGGGGAGGTAGTCAAAGGGAAGGGGTTTCCCGACGACGACCCAGAGCTCGCCATTAGTTTCAGGGAGTGAAACTCCCCTATTCACGGGCCAAGCCGCGAGAAGGTGTCGAGTTGACAGAAGAACACAAAGTTGGGACATAAATAATCATATTTGTTGATTCAAACAAATATATAAATAAAATTTACAACACGATAAAACAAAAAAAAACAGCACAGAAACCGGGCAACATTGTTGTGTGTCAAAGTACTATCTCGCACTAAACATAACTTAACACTGACCAAACATAATCCTCACTCTGTGCGTACAGAACAGACGAAGTACAACACTAAAATCATGAATGCTGTACTGAGTAGCAACAAAACCTTTTAGTCTGGACAGAACATACATTCCCTTAAAGGGAGGCCTAACAAACGACTAACTGAACACATTAAGCAGAAACACAAGCCAATGACATGTACTCTGCATGCCAAACAAGAACAGAACGAAGGGC
Source organism: Sweltsa coloradensis (assembly GCA_024449915.1). NCBI lineage: Eukaryota > Metazoa > Arthropoda > Insecta > Plecoptera > Chloroperlidae > Sweltsa > Sweltsa coloradensis. The sequence continues at coordinate 6,384 of JAMZAV010007666.1, forward strand.
GGAGACAAAACATGTCCGCACTAGACAAGAATAACAGTCCGAATGCGAGGTGTCTGCCACTGCGCTGTGTGTACTGTAGCCTGTGTAGATGGCGGTCAAAAGGTGCGGGTCGGCGAGGTCATATCGATGTTGCACGTGAAGTGCATTGAAAGTTCTTAAAACCGTAGTGATGAAATAAGCACATAAACTCCAAAATGTGTGGCATTACGATAACTCTGTTAAGTTATTCAAACCAGATATAAATTTAATGTATTATACAACAAAAGCAGAGACGAGCACCATTTTTGTGTGTCACGGCTCTAATTTCGCACTGAACAGAAGCTAACACCGACCAAACATAAACTGCACAACCTGTGCGGACGGAATAGACGGACAACAACACCGATTGATTGGATATTGCTTTACGTCTCATATTTATGCAACTTGGCTAATCGAGACGAAGGGAGGGACGTAAGGGATGACGCTGGGGGACAAGGGGTGGACAGGCCTGTGCTGGTCAGAACCAGCCACAAGCATATGGGGAGGGCAGGGGTTCCCCACGTCGTGGTCGTCTCCGTCTGTGTCATCATCCGTCCGTGTTGTCTTTGTCGTCGCCGTCGGGGAGGTAGTCAAAGGGAAGGGATTCCCCGACTTAGGCGATTTTTTGTTGCTCTCTTTTACTTTGTCTAACCTTGACCCGTCAACTCGCAAAGCTTTTGAAAATAAGCACTCATCGCACGCTACACCGACGTACAGCTCTGTCATAGAGTTCATCGAGGAACAGTCTCGAACTACGGAGCTGTGTGCAGTTAGTAAACAATCGACCAATCTTGTCAAATCTTCTCCTGTCAAGAGGATTAATTCACTGCTCGCGGCTACAGAAGCCACACCTCCCGCCGCCTCGTGGCGTGTTCGCGCTGATATCTCACGCTCTAGTGTCAAGCAGCAGTCCTGCTGTCCTGTTTGTAAACAAGCTCTTCTATTTATCAGTGCGAAAGTTTTTGGAAGCAGTCCCTCGATGACAAGTACTACACGCTGCAATGCTTGCGGCGTTGTTTTAACTGCATGGGCTCGCACATGAAGTCTCAGTGCACTTCAAAGAGCACTTGCTCTACATGTGGGAGCAATCGCCATCATTCGTTGTTGCATTCGTCGACAGTCTCCACTTCTCATGGCAACTCTCAAGTCGATACCTCCCTCTCTCAAGAAGTGCATTCCCCTTCTCAGGACGCTGGTGTCTCGTCCCAAGTTCTCTCATGCCACCTCCGTGATACTCGCCCTAGTCAGCAGACAGTGCTGTTGGGTACCGTACGCGCGTTGATACGCGACTCTCATGGACGCTTTCAACCCTTCCGAGCGGTGGTGGACCCTGGCTCGCAGGTTTCGGCCATCACTCGTTCCCTGGTCCATAAGCTAGGCCTGAAAGTTCAACCTAGCCGTGCCGAACTCTCGGGAATAGGTCTCGCAGCCGCACAGGTATGCGGCAATGTGCAATGCACCATTGCATCGCGCCTCGTTCCTGAGAAAGGACTTCACGTTCAAGCTCTCGTCCTCCCGACCATAGCCAATCACCTCCCGACTTGTCACATTTCTCGCGAAGTTCTCGAACGTTTTCGTGGCATGACCCTTGCTGATACTAATTTTCATGTACCCGATCAAGTCGATTTCTTGATTGGTGCCGACCTCTACCCAGAGATCCTGAATAGGTCAGGTGACCACGTCCGTGGCGGTAGTCCGTCGGCCATCAACACCGTGTTCGGGTGGGTAGTCTTAGGACCAAGTCGTTCTGTCGAACCGTCTTCCGATTTTCCTGTCTCTCTGTTCGCTTGCTCCTCAACTCTTGAGCGCAACCTGCGCCTCTTTTGGGAGACGGAAGAAGTTTCCCGCCCTCCGGAAGTAGATCCCGAGGATCAGCTGTGTGAGCGTCATTTTCTTGATTCACACACTCGCGACGCTAGTGGACGTTATTCTGTAGCTCTCCCTTTCAAGCCATCATGTTCTCCTCTCGGGCTTGACAGGGGCGAACAAGAACTTGACAGTGGTGAACAAGAACTTGATGTGGGTGAGGAGGAACTTGATGACGATGTAGATAGAGATGCTCTAGGCCTTGATGAGGTACCGGTAATGAAAAGGAAGAAGAGATGTACCTCAAAATGGGTTAAATCTGTACGAAAGCGCCTCTACCAGGAGGGTAAGGAATACACGAATTCTAAGGGAAAAGTAATTCAACCAAAAACTATTTCTTATGTCAAGGATTGTACAACCTGTAGATATAAATGTTCCACTGTATTCGACTTAAATATGGCCGAACAAATTAAAACAGAGTATTATACCTTAAAAAGTTCTGAAAAAAGTTGTTTTATTGACAAAACAACGCAGCGTGTTTTTAAAAAGAGATCTAGAGGAAAGGAAGGATGTGAAGACAAAAGATCATTTGCGATCAAATATTTTTTCCATTCCGGAAATGATAAAATACGTGTTTGTAAAAGCTTCTATCTCAACACTTTATGTATAAGTCAACAAAAGTTAATTGGTTGCATAATAATACCAAAAAAGGAGTAACTGGAACTCCTGCTTGTGATCAAAGAGGTAAAAATACCCCTAAAGGGTAGCAGAAGAAAGTAGGGATAATATACGTAGTCACATTAAATCTTTTCCACTTGTACCTTCACATTACTGCCGTGCAGAGTCGACTTGTTCTTACCTAGAGCATTCATTAACGCTTACAAAAATGTTTCGACTCTATGCCGATTACTGTAATTCGAAAAATATAAAGACAGAAAAGCAATGGCTCTATGAAGACATTTTTAGGAATGAGTTCAACATAAAATTTCACAAACCTAAAAAAGACCTCTGTGACAACTGTGAGGTATTTAAGAAACGGGGAGATACTGCTACTGACATTGAAAAAGAAGCGCATGAATTACATATTAAGGAAAAAGAGAGTTGCAGAGAGGCAAAGAAAATTGACAAAAAACATGTTGTAAATAATGACACTCATTTGTTGTTAGTATTCGATTCACAGAGAGTATTATCATGCCCACAATCGGCAACATCAGTATTCTTTTACAAGCGTAAATTTGCATTGTATAACCTCACAGGGTGTGATGTAGGCCATAAGCAAGGCTATTGTATGATTTGGAATGAAGCGATTGCTGGGAGGGGAGGAAACGAGCTAGCTAGTGCATTAGTAGAAATGCTGTATGCTGTAGTTAATGTTAGACCTGAATTAACAAGTATAACAATGTGGTCTGATGCTTGTGTGCCGCAAAATAGAAACAGGTTAATGAGTGTGGCAATATTAGAGTTTCTTAATTCTAATAAACACAATGTTGTAGAAATAACCCACAAATACCAAGAACCTGGCCATGGGTGTGTGCAGGAGGTTGATGCCATACACAGTGTTTTACAGAAGTTTAAAAACTTGGAACTGCACAGCCCATTAACTATAGTCAGAAGTATTGTGCACTGTGAAACCAAGCGACCATATAAAACAATTCAACTTAAACATGACAAGTTTAAAGATTTTAAATCAGTTTTTGTTGTGACAGTTTTGGATAAAATCCCTTATACTAAAGTCAAGCAAATAAGGTATTGCAAGAACAATGACATTGTTCAGTATAAACTTTCCTTGAACCCACTTGCTCCGACTTTTGATGTCAACTACAAAAGAATAATGAGAAGTGGTGCTGTTAATGTTATGGAAGCTAAACCAATTCAAGGGATTCCAAAACTTGATAAGGCCAAGATAGCCGACATAAAATCTCTTTAAAAGTTTTTTGACAATGTCCATAAGACATTTTGGGATGCAATACTCAAAGAGCAATAAAAGTTTAAAATGTTCTTAAAATGTTAAAATGTTGTAAAAGTATAAAATAAATTTGGTTTACTTTACAAAAGTTACTGTATAAATGTGGTTTTTAATGCCAGTTTTGTTTTCATCCATGCGTTCTTTTGTGACTAAATCCATGTCTATTGAGCCACGTACAAACTTGCCTCTACATAGCTCGGCCGTCTGTACGCGGATTTTTTTTTAATTTTCTCTATAGATAGGCTACTAATATTATTACTCAACCTAATTAGGCCTACTCGTAGGCCCAACTTATTGAAATATCGTAACTTAATTTGGCTTCCATCGTAATTTTTGATCGGACTTTCCTAATCTGCCAATAATGAATTAATTGTTAACATAATTTGCCTGCATAAATAAAAAATAATTGATCACTAATCCATGGATGAAAATATCACTTAATATACCTGAAACTTCCCATCTCTACCACACCTAACCTTGTGTGCTATTGAACTGTGAGTTCTCAATTTTTCAAAAAAAAAATGGAAAAATGTTCTAACTCCAGTGTTGACCTTTAATTAGAGGGTTAATTTTAATATTAAAAATTGTTTAAATAGAATATACTTGTTTTAGTTTATTTTGAAAAAGTCACAGTCAGACATTAAAATTGCTTTTGAAACAAAATTTAAAATATATTATATTTTTATGTTGAATATGAACTAAATTTGAACGAATAGAAAATGAATAGTTTATTTTATCTTATTATTGTATGCCATTTATAGAACGTTAAATCATTTGTCAGTGAAGTATTAGAAAATCTACACTCACAATTAGATAGTAAAACATCAATGTACGGATAATACGGGGTAAAATGGATTTGTTTGCAAAATAATTCTTTAGATTATTTAAAAAATACAGCAAAGTCCATAACTAATAATTGTATTATTGTTATTATTGTCTGCCTTTCTATATGAAGTATGCAATATTACTCCTCGTTGGTCTTGTGGTTAGCGTATCTGCTTCCAATGCAGAAGGTCCAGGGTTCGATTCCCGCTCAAGTCAGAAGTTTTTTAACTTCTGATTTGGACTTCAGTCCATCAGTTCTTGTCTTAGGAGTTTGTAAACGGTGACTTTGGAGCCGTCCTAGCAACGAAGCACATAATAAATTTCAGAGTTGTTCTGAATCGGCCTTGTTGATTCTGGCGTTGATTCGCGGGTGTTCGCACTGTCCATACCACTGATTGCTATATTTCCTATTAAAAATATCGATCTTTGGTTGGTTATCGCTCACTCGTCGATTGCGTCGGGGCCTGCAGGGTTGGCTTGGTCGCTTTGATTTAAAGTCCCCCACTGAAAATCAGTTATATAACTGAGTGGGTAGACTCTAAATAAAAATTTATTTTATTTATTTATTTATAATTCTATTGTATGCCGATGTCACCAATTATAATTACCTTGCAAGGACGATTCTTAAGTCGCCGTTTGCTTAGCATATTATAATTATTATATTGTTGAACATTAATTATATTTTAGATGATTAAAAAATCTAGACTGAATCGCAATATTTTGATCCAGCGACCTTCTGTATTGGAAGCAGGAATACAAACACAGGACCATTGAGCTACACAAATGTGCTGCAATGCGTGAAATATAACAATACTGGTTATTTGGTAATATCTGACACATTTAATAATTATTCCGAGAAAACACCAGTTCCCATTTCCAGAGGAGATTCTTCAAATCAAGGGCCATGAGCATAAAATAAATGAGTCCCCCTACCAACTTATCCTTACTCGCATGCTGATTTTCTTAGCAGATAGTTTTTGTTTATTATTATTTCTGGAAATGCTAGTTTGAACAACATATATTTTTGATTGAATGTTTTATTATTATCTATATTCTATACCTTTGCAAGGAATAAACTATTTTTATACACCTAAGATTTCTCTATATTTCGAGTAGGCCTAGATTAAACAACGTACCAGAGCAACTATTATTTTCTTATTCAAAAGCAAAAATTATCGTTTCTGTTGAAATATTTTTGGGTAAGAGACCTTTTTTATGCTATCACCTCATTTCGAAGTGAGATGGTGTGTGGATATTATATATTCTATACAATACAATTCTGAATTGTAGTAAATAATACCAATTACACCTACGGGAGTGTTTCCCGACGAAACAAATCGAGAAATATTATGAAACGTTAGCCTGACCCTTTACTCGACGATTATAAGAATCATCCACTGCATTAACATTTTAAAATTCGCATTGAATAATAAATTCGTACGAGCCGACGATAGATGAGTTTCCCACTGACAGAGCGCCCGCGAATCTCAGGCTACATTCGACAATTGCGCGGCTTTGCCACGTGAGCGCTTCACTCGATCTCACTAGCGCGCTCAGTGGCCAAACACGGTGCCCATACTATCCAATCTCCTACCTGATGCAGTTGTCCCGCCACAACGATGCGCAACAGTTGCATGCCGATGCCTATCAACTTATTGTAAGGGACACTCGTTTCACCCATAGGGCCTATATAAACTACATTGCCAGCATGCTAGACGAAGGGGACCTCGACACACTCGTCAGAGTGACGACGAACCTCTAACTTCTTATAAATGTCATGTCGAAAGGATACAATATGTTATCCTTTCCATAAGCGAGGTTTTTTTGCAAATAACACATATCAAGGCTGGTAGAAAACAAGGAAGGGACGAGGGTCACTCAGGAGGTGCTAAACAGCCTCACGCGGAGTGGCTTCGCCCCCCACGTGCTCAACCTCAAGGTCGGCGTCGTCGTGATGCTCCAACGCAACGTCGACGTGCACGAGGGTCTGTGCAACGGCACCCGCCTCGAGGTGCTCGACATCGACCCGGACATGTTGCACTGCAAGATCGTCACGGACGGCGCCTACCACGGCAACGACGTCTTCCTGCCGAGGTGCTCCCAGATACTGGACGACATCACGTCGTTCCCGTTCCGGATGGAACGCGTGCAGTTCCCCATCCGTCTGTCGTACGCGATGACGATAAACAAGGTGCAGGCAAAATGTGTAAAATGAACCGTTCGCAATAGAACTGTATGAAGAATTAACTGGGAACACTGTACAAAAATGTGGTTTATTTGTGAGTCAATCCCATCCATTTTTAGGCGCGTCTCCTGATGGATTGGTTGGGAACGAAGGTGTTTTAGAGGTAAAGTGCCCGTATGTTGCTCGCCACAAAACTGTTGATTCTACCACTGTTCCATATTTGACAGTAGATAATGGAAAGTTAAGCTTAAAAAAAAATCACGGTTATTACTACCAGGTAATGGGGCAACTTTTAATGACAAAAAGAGAATACTGTGATTTTGTAGTATACACCTACAAAGATATTTTTGTTGAACGAATCCCCAGGGATGATAATTTCATTGGACTGTGGCTGGTAAAACTTGGGTGTTTTTTTATTTGCACATGGTCCACTCCACACTCATAACTATCCTAGGCCTACGGTAACTGTCGAATGAGGTTAGGCCTACACAACATAAAATACTTATAACAGTAATATTAAAATATATAAGAATAATTTATATTTCAAACATGCTCTAGGCATTTTCTTTAATTTGATTTGTTATGTACAATTGTTGATTGTTTGATAACAATTTAACTTATCCTTTGTACGAATGATACCGTACACCTTTCTTTTCATCTTTTCAAGAATGTCTTGATGTAATCTTTTTGTCTTAGTTGTTAAGATTGGGGATGCTAAATAAGAATCCAAACTACATTTAGAACTTGGTAGAAAAAAAAACTTCAAGTTAAACACGATCAGACTGCAAAAACAAATTAACCCCATTATTTTACTACTTTAAATTGATTGGATTAGATATTGCTTAACGTCTCATATTTATGCAACTTGGCTAATCGAGACGAAGGGAGGGGCGTAAGGGATGACGCGGGGGGACAAGGGGTGGACAGGCCAGTGCTGGTTAGAACCAGCCACAAGCGTATGGGGAGGGCAGGGGTTCCCCCACGTCGTGGTCGTCTCCGTCTGTGTCATTATCCGTCCGTGTTGTCATTGTCGTCGCCGTCGGGGAGGTAGTCAAAGGGAAGGGGAAAGTTCCCCGACGACGACCCAGAGCTCGCCATCAGTTTCAGGGAGAAAAACTCCCTTAATCACGGGCCAAACCACGAGAAGGTTGCGAGTTGGAATTTGATGGCCCTTTTACTATTTTAAATATTTACAAATCTTTACTTCCATTATATTAGTAATAATGAAATTATTATGATTATTTGGTATGCAAATATACATATACTAAGGATCACATGAGGGTGCACATTTTAGAGTTATTCTAACTTAATAAATTGTAACAACATGATTAATTTGAGGAAATTGAAGTTAAATTGAAGATACAATAAATAAATATAAATAAATTGTATTAAGAGTCTACCCACTCAGTTATATAACTGATTTCCAGTGGGGGACAGTAAATCAAAGCGACCAAGCCAACCCTGTAGGCCCCGACGCAATCGACGAGTGAGCGATAACCAACCAAAGATCGATATTTTTAATAGGAAATATAGCAATCAGAAGTATGGACAGTGCGAACACCCGCAGATCAACGCCAGAATCAACAAGGCCGATTCAGAACAACTTTGAATTTATTATGTGCTTCGTTGCTAGGACGGCTCCAAAGTCACCGTTTACAAACTCCTAAGACAAGAACTGATGGACTTAAGTCCAAATCAGAAGTAAAAAAACTTCTGGCTTAGCGGGAATCGAACCCTGGACCTTCTGCATTGGAAGCAGATACGCTAACCACAAGACCAACGAGCCACACTTAAAATGGAAAGTAGCCTACTGCCCTCCTGACAGGCAAACTGCATGAAACAACACAGACGAACACAGAGTTGGGACATAAATAATCATATTTGTTGATTCAAACCGACTACATAAATGAAATGTACAACATGATAAAACAAAAAAACAGCACAGAAACCGGGCAACATTGTTGTGTGTCAAAGTTCTATCTTGCACTAAACATAACCTAACAGTGACCCAACATAATCCTCACTTCGTTCGGACAGAACAGACGAAGTACAACACTAGAATCATGAATGCTGTACTGAGTAGCAACAAAACCTTTTAGTATGGACAGAACACACATAACATCCAAAGAAATTCATGATGATGTAATTTCACTTTGCATTGTACATCGGGAGCCGTTGGTTGCTCAAACGTAAGACAAGATTCGCAATCAAGATTGTAAATTGCAAAAGGTGAACAGTTAGGTAAAGGCGACCATCGGTATTACTACGGGACATGCTCCCATTGTTAGAGTAACCATTCATATTGACATATCTGACATTAGAAGTAGTTTTAGTTGACGACAATAATTGGTTATTATAACATTGATAAACATGTGGGGGATTAAGTAACATGAGTTGATTGCTTTTGCAATTGTGGGTGACCCCTAAAGGAATGATACCTTGGCCAGCTAGCCCACACTCTGATTACACAGAAAAGAACAATTTATGGCTTTTTTAACATTGATAAATATTTTGGGGATTAAGTAACATGAGTTGATTGCTTTAGCAATAGTGGGTGTCCCCTAAAGCACTGTTAAAACGGGATGTAAATTTACAGCACAAAACATTAAGTTAAGTGCTGTTTAAATACATCACTCGTGCAGTAGTTTGCGAAACGCAGCACAAATGCTGTAAATTTTCAAATCAACCAATCACGTTCAAGAACATATACTCCTACTTGCTGTTAATCTAACAGCATTCAATAAGACGTAAAAAAACATCAATTAACCGCATAAAACATTGGCCGTCCTGTAAATTAACAGCATGCAGTGTGCTGCATTTCTACATGACGTACTGTTTATTTACATCTCTAGTGAAGTGAAGTAACATGTTGCACTGGTCCAAACTTGCCTGACTAAACTCGCTCTGATTCTCACAGGCCCTGTCGGTGTATATGGTTTAATGACATGCTTTGTAATTCTTTCTCCAGGTGGTCCAGGTTCGAGCCTCGGTTGGCGCGGGTTTTTTCTACTCACGAAATTAATATGCAATGTTAACCTTCCTCTGGGCTATTTAATGGTGTATGTCTTCCTTACAGATTCACTCTGCATCACTATCTAATTAATCAAATATAATTAATAACAATTTTATTTTGCCAGCTGTGAATTCACTTCACTTGAAATGATGTTAATTTACAGAATGGTCCTGTATGAAAACTGTACTAAAAGATGCAAATTTACATCACTTCTTATGATGTTAATTAACAGTAAAGTCCTATTCGCAAACTACACAATAAGATGTGTATTTACAGCACTTGCTATGATGTTAATTCATAGCAATGGCCTGTGAGTGAACTGTAACAAACAGTGATTTTACATCACTAATTTTGATGTCAATAAACGTTCTTTCGCGCTGTACATTTACATCATATACAATGATGTAAATTTGCAGCACAAAGTGCTGGCAGCACATTTCCAGCACACTGTGCCGTAAATTTACACCATTGTATATGATGTAAATATACATTGCAATGGAACGTTTAATTACATCAAAGCAAGTGATGTAAATTCACAGCTTAGAGTACAGCCTGCTCACAGGACTTTATTGTAAATTAACATAATAGGAAGTGATGTAAATTTACTGCCTTTAGTACAGCCTGCTCACAGGATTGACTGTAAATTAACATTATAGCAAGTGATGTACATTTACATTTTTTAAATGTGACTTAACGTTCCATCGCAATGTATATTTACATCATATACAATGATGTAAATCTACGGCACAATGTGCTGGAAATGTGCTGCCAGCACATTGTGCTGTAAATTTACATTATCTTTTTGGACAATGAGGAATGATTCCTTGGCCAAACAGCCCACACTCTGATTACACAGAAAAGAACAATAACTGTGTTAGATCGGAGCATCTTCAAATAATGTGATTTAACCTCTTTGTTATTCTTTGTTTTGGTTACGGGTTCTTTTGTTCTTGTTTATCATCTTTATTCTCAAATCACATTTCTTTCAATGTCTTTCAATGTCTTCTTATCACCTATGTTATTATCACCCATATCTTCACCTATGTATTTCACCTATGTCTGCGCATCACCTACTTAAATAAAAGCTTATTTGATTTCACCTTTGCTTTCTTCACCTGATTAACATGGTCCTCCGGACCGTCGCCTCCACCGTCGCCTTCACCGTCGACTTCACTGTCGACTTTATCGTCGCCTTCACCGTCGACTTCACTGTCGCCTTCACCGTCGCCTTCACTGTCGACTTCACCGTCGCCTTCACTGTCGCCTTCACCGTCGACTTCACTGTCGTGTTCACCGTCGACTTCACTGTCGTGTTCACCGTCGACTTCACTGTCGAGTTCACCGTCAACGTCACCGTCGCCTTTACCTTTGTCGGTACCTTCGTCTACCAGCACTGTCCAAGAGCCATCAGCAGAAGAAGTTCCGCATTCACTTCTCATCACCTCTTGTAACTTCATCAACTTCAGTGCCTGTGCATAAGCTGTGCAGCGATCCACTGGACATCTCTGACGACCTCAATCGCCTGCTTACACCTCGTATAGTACATTTAGCTTATATTAAATGATTCACACTCCTCACTCATCGATCCCATATCTTGGGAGTCCTAGCTTGATCTTACAAAGAAACTTTGGTGCTTTAAGCCTACCACCAACCAACACTTTGCCCTCTTCCTACTCAATGAAGCGAAGCCTTCATGGGGGCCGGAATGTTAGATCGGAGCATCTTCAAATAATGTGATTTAACCTCTTTGTTATTCTTTGTTTTGGTTACGGGTTCTTTTGTTCTTGTTTTATCATCTTTATTATCAAATCACATTTCTTTCAATGTCTGTCAATGTCTTCTTATCACCTATGTTATTATCACCTATATCTTCACCTATGTATTTCACCTATGTCTGCGCATCACCTACTTAAATAAAAGCTTATTTGATTTCACCTTTGCTTTCTTCACCTGATTAACAAACTGGTTATTATAACATTGAAAAACATGTTGGGGAGTTAAGTAACATGAGTTGATTGCATTTGCAAAAGTGGGTGTCCCCCTAAAGGAATGATCCCTTGGCCAGCCTTCCCACACTCTGTATACACAGAAAAGTACAATGACTGGTTACTATAACCTTAATAGCCAGGTGGGGGTTTAAGCCTGAGTTGATTGCCTTTGCAATAATTGAGGGTGTCCCCTAAAGGTAAGATTTCTTGGCCAGCAAGCCTTCACTTGATTACACAGAAATGAACAATATATGGTTATTATAACACTGATGAACATGTGGGGGGATTAAGCAACATGAGTTGATTGCTTTTGCAATTGTGGGTGTCCCCCTAAATAAATACCACTTGGGCTAAGTCCCCTGGACGACATCCAAACGCAGGGCCCGGAACCTGGGACGAGGAACAGCAGAAGTTCTCAAGGTAGAGTTCACTCCCATAGATAGCCGGAAGCCGAGGGCCAGGTTAAGATAGGATCACCTGCCGGTAGTCCACGCCCTAGGGACTAGGCCTAACTTCACACCTCTACTAGGACCCTGTCAAAAACCAAAGAGAAACCCACCTAGGAATAGAATCAACAGCCCCCACAAGACGCAACTGCCGCCTATACAAATATAAAACAAGAAAATTAACTCACCACAGCTTGGGTAAAAGAGAAGTAACCAAGAAACCGACGGTTTCGTGGGAAAACGCCCCCCTGGGCCACACCTTTATACAAGAGCTAGGAAAACGCCCGTGTACCCTGGCCGGTTGTTCCTCCCAACTGTCAAGCTTGCCCGTCATTCACGGAAAACCAGCTGACTCACCGCCAGCGATACACAACTAACTCACTCGCCGCACCGCCAGACACAAGCCCGCGAACAAATACAGGGCGGCAGAATCAAAATAACAAGAACAAGGAGCAACAACTAGATAAGGAAACACAGTAAGTGATGGGCTGACAAAACAGAACGTCACAAGTTGTATCGGATTTCGTCTAATAGTGCTTGATATTGTTTGTTTGATGTGGTAGCCTGTTTGTATTTTGACAAAGAGTGTGGCACATTGTGTTGTAATTTCAAAATAGGAAGCAACTTCCAACCATTTTCTGCAGGTATCGGCATCGAAATAGGTATAAGTTTTGTGGATCGGTATCAGTCATTTTTGGGGGTTCGGCTCAGCTCTACTGTTAATATGAATGGACGTACTGTTACACATCGACCCACTCTAAACCACTACAACAGACAACACTCCTTACAACCGAAATTCACGCCAGTGGTTTCCTCCAATACCACTCCCACCTCAACCAAACCTACACAACCTACGACCGAGCAGACTGAGCATTCTTGAAATAACGAACGATTCCCAGAAGAACAGAGCAGAAGAGCAAACAAAACAATCCCAAAAAGGAGGAACAACCTCATAACGCAAAAAAAATGCTAGGACATGTCAGTCAACACAACAACAAACAACACATTACCAGAAGCAATCTCTATGTACTGTGTAGGCACGACAAGAACATACTGGAGAGCGGAGTCAAAACACGTCCGCCTGCGACAAGAACAACAGACCGACTACGAGGCGAGACTGTGCCGCCACTGCCAGTGAATGTAGTGCAGTTAAAAGGTGCGGGGCAGCGAGGTCATTTCGACGCTGAACGATAAGTGCATGGAAGTGTACCAAATCGCATTGAACAGTAGCTTTTGAGCTCCAAGAGGTAGATTTTATTGGAGTTAAGTGAAATTTGTATAAGTGTAACGGGTTCATCATGACGATACAACATATTCACAGATATTGCCTAAAGCAAGGATTTTACTGTTATTTTAGTTGAAACTTGTGTAACACGGCGCATTCCATGTCCCACACATTTGTTTTGAGACCAGAGATAAAGATAGAACGACATGGGAAAGATCAATGTTATCCCACACAGAACAGAACCGAACACGTTTCTAGCATCAACCCCTCGGTCTGTATAGAGCACAGCACTGAGATAACAAACACTTACCTGACAAGCAGTGCAGAGCAAAAAGTGAATAATCCGTTCCATCTGGACAGAACAGACGACCTCCTGAGGTTAACACACATTAAACAGAACGATGCGAGGACAAAACAGCCAAGACTTGCTCAAACAACTTATTCAGCATTAACAGAAGCGAACTCCTTGTATTGTGGAGGCCCAGCAAGAACAGACCGAAGAGCGGAGACAAAACACATCCGTCTGCGACAAGAACAGCAGACAGACTGCGGGAGAGCGAGCCGTGAGTGGCGGTGGGAATGCAGTCAAAAGGTGCGGGGTGGCGAGGTCATATCGACGCTGCACGTTAATTACATGACGCTTTTCAGAATCGCATTGCACATGAGCTTTAAGGTGTAATCTTAATGATTGGATATTGCTTAACGTCTCATATTTATGCAACTTGGCTAATCGAGACGAAGGGAGGGACGTAAGGGATGACGCGGGGGGACAAGGGGTGGAAAGGTCTGTGCTGGTCAGAACCAGCCACATGCTTATGGGGAGGGCAGGGGTTCCCCCACGTCGAGGTCGCCTCCGTCTTGTGTCATCATCCGTCCGTGTTGTCATTGTCGTCGCCGTCGGGGAGGTAGTCAAAGGAAAGGGCTGTGGATATTAGCACCCACTGAGGTAAGCCGAGGAGGGTTTATGCTATTTTCACCCATGTTCTGCGCATGCGCGGGTGCTTCCAGCCGTAAATTTTGCTATTTACACCGATGTGAAATGAGCGGGAGCCGCCCCAGCGAAGGTTAGCCCCAGTGCCATTTTGTGTTTTCCGAATTCCGCACGATAGCCGCTGCCGCCCACGCTTCGCTTCCCTTCGCATAGGGATTAGCCCAAGTAAGTAAATACTTTTACATTAATACATAAGCCACTTAACATTCCAGACGCTAAAATTGACTTCATTAAAGAGTTGCTTTTTGTAACTTATTATTGAAATAACATGTATTAGACTATGAAAAATAAAAAATAAAAAATATTGTCGCTATTTTTGGGGCGTACCGGCTGTTTAATTTGCATATTGCGCCTTATTGCGCTATCAAGTCCAATTTCAAAACGGCTTTTCAGATTATCTTCATTTTTTTAAAATTAATTTCGTCATCTCTTTGTTCATATAGTGAACAAGTTTCGTAAGGTTTTGCGGAAGGGATTACAAGTTATGAATTTTTTTATTTAACTCATTGAGTTGAGTGTTGGGGCAAATTTTATGGGGCAAATAAAAAAAAATTTTAACTTGTAATCCCTTTCGCAAAACCTTACGAAACTTGTTCACCATATGAACAAAGAGATGACGAAATTAATTTTAAAAAAAAAATGAAGATAATCTGAAAAGCCGTTTTGAAATTGGACTTGATAGGGCAAT
This sequence comes from Sweltsa coloradensis, assembly GCA_024449915.1. Taxonomy (NCBI): domain Eukaryota; kingdom Metazoa; phylum Arthropoda; class Insecta; order Plecoptera; family Chloroperlidae; genus Sweltsa; species Sweltsa coloradensis. The sequence continues at coordinate 21,535 of JAMZAV010007666.1, forward strand.
TAGGCGCAATATGCAAATTTAAACAGCCGGTACGCCCCGAAAATAGGGACAATATTTTTTTTCATTTTTTTTTTCATAGCCTAATACATGTTATTTCAATAATTAGCTACAAAAAGCAACTCTTCAATGAAGTCAATTTTAGCGTCTGGAATGGCCTTAAGTCTTGCCTGAAGGCTCATCAATGATTCAAGTCTAAGGCTTGCCTAGTCTAAGCCCTTTCTGGGCCAGATTAGCCCTAGGCCTAGGCTAGGCCCTAGCCCCTACCCTAGCCTAGGTACTAGGCCTCGGGCCTAGGTAGGGCCAGGCCCCGAGACTGTAAAATGGGTCCAGGTTGGCCTTTTAGCCAATAGGACCTTGGCCAACTGGCCAAAGTGAGGCCTAGAGCCCTGCCCCTAGGGCCTTCCCTAAAACCTAGGCCTAAGCTAGGCCTAGGCTAGCCCTAGGTCTACCTCAAGCTTAGGGGCCTCGTGGTGAGGCCTAGCCTAGGGGCCTAGGCCTAGGGCCTACCCTAATTTAAAGCCTAGGCCAAGGTGCCATAGCCTTCCCCCAAGCTCAGGGGCCTAGGCATTGTTAGTCCATAAAAGCCTTGGCTAAGCCTAACAGTTTCAGAGTAGATATTCGTAGAATCAGCCGTACGAATAATTTGGCATTAGTCGTACAATTAGACCCGCCATCGAAGATACCACATAACTAGGCCTAGGCCATTAAAACACGGCGCAGTGTGGGAGCACGTCCGAATTCTATGCGAGAGGTAGGCGGTTCAAATCTGCGTTAGGTCGTTTTTTTTTACCATTCTTTTTAGGTCCATGTTTTCTGCAAATAATGTCACTATATTCGGACCCGTCGCAAACTCAATTCTAGATGATAAAAGTTTTTAAAAAGTGCTAGGCCTATTTGAAGGAAAAGGCAGCCTAAAAAGGACTTTTGTTTAAAATAGCAACCTTAAAGGTCTTGAAGGTTTTTTTGTTACTAAAACATCGAAAAAAGGCGACGGAAGGACAACACTTTTATAACGGCGCGGCCAATCAAATCATTGGTTGTATGCAGGGGCGGATCTAACGGGCGGCAGGGTCGGCGAATGCCGACCGGGCCCCCGGGCCTTTGGCCCCCCCCCTCCATCGGTTACAATGTTCCTCTAGGCCTATAGCATTTTTTCAATATTTGTTGAAATTTTCAATGACGGAATATCAACGCCTGACATATTAGGCCCTACCTGAAGAGATTAGTTAGAAAGTAAGGGTAGGGTAAGAAGTGGCCGAGTCACGTCCAAAGTAGATTTACAAGTTTATGTGAAACAGCCCTATGTAAACGTAAAAACGGATGTGCATTATTTTAAATTCGAGGAAAATCAGTTATTTTAGCAGAATGCTAGTTGGTGGGGGCTGCTCAATTTATCATATGAATCTGTAGGTTATTTCTATGGCAGTTCCAGCTTCCATAGTTCAGTTGCATTCGAAGTTTGATGATAGAAGTGCGAAAGTGAGGTAGTAGTACTTTGCTTGTAAAAAATGTGCTTTAGCGTGTGTGTATATGCCAAGGTTTACATTAGGTTACTAATGTAATAGGGTTAATTTTTTCCTACCCCGTGAGTCGTGACTAGTGTGTGTGAACTGTGAATGTCATATTTTTTTGTGTTTTTGTTTATTTACATTGTGCAAGGTTGAGTTTGAGCAGACTGTGGACCGATTTCAGTCAGGAAATCAATCTTCAATGCAATTTTAAAGCTTCAAAATTTTAACCCTTATTTATAGTTGAAATTCGCCTGAAAATTTTTGTTTTAGGCCACTTTACAATGGCACCTTTAAAAAAAATCCTCGTCTACGGCGAAGAGCCTGCGCGGCTGGGCTTTGCCCCTGACCCCTGGTTTGCCCACCCAACCTCAGGGCAAGTAAAATTGAGTAATACCAAATCCCGGGCCCGGGCCCTTTTTCTTAAATACGCCCCTTTGGTTGTATTTATGTAAGTTGTATGTATTGTATGTTTTTCCGGCTGATTGTCGAATATCCACAGCCGAATTTCATGCCTCGAGGAACATACCAGTTCGCCTGTATTTGGTCGCTGTGGCTATTTAGCTGTAGGATTTATGGCCTAGGCTAAACGCCACAATTACATGATCAATTTTAACCGTAGACTACTAGGCCTAGGCCTTGGTCAAGTGAGGCCTAGACCCTGCCCTAGGCCTAGGCCCTACCCTCTTATATAGTATACTATAGATAATAAATAAAAATATACAAACCCTATATAACCCTACTGCTGAAAACACCGGCAGAAAAGTCGGACAGTTGTGTTTCAGCAGCACGAATCAGAATTTAAAAAGGCCTACGGGTTGAACAACAAAGATCCTAATGTAGACCTCATACTTCAAACTGTTACACTATGCTGCGGAGCAAATATTTGCATCAATTGGAGAAACCCCTTGTCTTCAGAAGTGGAATTTTAACGGTTGCTGTGATGACTGTAGCAGCTGAAAAAGAAACTATGTTGTAGTAAGGGATGCATTGATGCCGTTTCCCTGAGAATCTGCTATATTTTGGGTATCGGCAGAATTCGCATCCAATTTTCAAAATGGGTAGATTCCATTACTAAAAATATCCTGCAATTTTCAATTGTCCGCTGTAAAAAACTTCTGTTCTGTTTTGTTGTACGGTTCATAAAAAAATAATATAAATATCTCAATTTTCTGTATATTTTTTTTAAGATATTTCAAACCAAATTTATAATTTTTCATTACTGTGTGTAGGGGCTGTGAACGGGTACCCGCCATTGATAATAGCCCGGCAATGAAATGAGTCGTTGGGTACTCGTTGACTGTTTTTTTCATCTCAAATTCCGCTCAATTAACGCCGCCGCCGGTCAGGCTTTCACTCGTCAGCGCGCAGGCGGCGGCAGTAAGTGATTCGTCATTAATACACGCTCGTATTTTGTCTGTCGAGCTACAGTGAGTGACGTCACCACCATGCTGCGCGCGCACCATTATTCATTGTATTTGCCCATAAGGGGACGGGGTGGAGATTTATGCATTCCGGCAACATCAGTTCCTAATATTGTGCATTTTCAACAGCTGGACATTAGAAATGAGCATCTCTGGCACCCAAAGGACCTCGACATTTTCCCACGTTCATAAAACGTGGCTGTTTAAAAGTGATGACCTGTCATATAAAGTAAATAATTGACCAACTTCACCTGGTAATCGTAAATAATTCTTAAAAGTTTCTTAATTTCGGGTACCCAACCGTAAAATCGACGGGTACCCGGGGAGGCATTTTTACTAATTTGGGACCAAGGCCCTACCTGTATATGTCTATTTTAGAAGTAGTAGGCTTGGCCTTAAATGCCATATTAAAAACTGGAGCAAAATGCCCCGTATTTTGAGTAGAAGTAGATCTATTTGAAAGAATTGGACGAGTGTCATTAGTCCGTAGGGTTGCCAACCAGCCCGTTTTGCCCCCCTTGGTCGGTTTTCCGGTCAGTACCCTTTTGACCGGCAATAGCATTGACGGTTTTATGTAAATTAGCCGAGGCCCCAATTACTAAAAAATACTACTTTACTATCTACATAAACAAAAAAAAAATTTAATTAAAAACCATTAACCAACCTACCATTGCTTTGTTCCCAAATCTCACTAATGAGTAAACAACTTAACATTGCTCTTCTCCACTTCCCCAATGACCTGATCGGGCCAACCCCCCACCCCTCTCTAGCTAAACTTGACAGCGTGAAAAATCCCATATTTTAGCTACCCTACTTGCTATGTAGGGTACCTACCTACCTAAGTGTTTTCTCTTAACTGTTTCTGTTTTACTTTTCCAACTTTCCAGTGTTTATGCCAGCTTTAAAAAAAGGGTTTTATTTTATGATGATTTTTTTTCCATTTCTCATTGCAGATGACTCTTTTAACTTTTAGTTCTGGTTAGTAAAATATCCTTTTTTTTCGGTTTTGGGTTCCGAATAGAAAAGGGGCTGCTCCTTCTTCTCATGTCCCATCTGGCGGAAAAAGCTATAAAAAGCTCACTGGGACAAAATCTGACATGGCTACGTTCGCCCCTACGCAATCGGCAAATTCTAATCGTTTTTTGTTGTGTCCCTCCGCCGTGGGATCTGTGGGCTCGCCACGCATGCGCGCAAGATACCATGCATCACTTCCCTCTTTATCAAAGCTGTCCAGTGTCCACTATTTTTAATCTCAGCTGACACTCAGTAGGTCTTAGTTAGTTAGTTAGTTATTAGGGTTTAAGGGCACACAACACTAAGGTTATCAGGGCCGTATTCTCTTATATAATGGCATGTTATTTTTTAAATCCTATTGTACAGCTGTGTTGATTTCAGGTATTTAAAACATTGGTTATGTTCTCAGATTCATCAGATAAAATTTCTTTAAATTTGGTTTTAGTTTAAAATCATTCCTCTCGTCCATGGTTGAGGACATTCTACTAAAATTTGCTTAACAGTTAAAATCTCACCACAAAACTGCTCACAGGGTGGTGGGTCTTCACCTTTTAAAAGGTATCCTTGAGTGAGATGTGTGTGTCCAAACGTAGACGGGTCAGAACAACCTCTTCGCGTCTCGGTAGGGGCTAATTATCTGTGTAAGGCTAAGAGCATAATTGAATGTGTGGGTTTTGCGGTTCAAATTAAAGCTTTCCCCGTGTGCACGTGATGTGTGTTTTTATCTGTTTTTTTATCTGTTTAAAGTTGACACTTTAGCGAGTGAGTTATTGTATTTAAATGTATTAAACTTTTAAAAAAGTGTAATTATTAAACAAAAAATATGTCAGGGAACAAAAAACTTAACAATTTAAAAAAACACATTAATCACAATTTAAACCAATACAAATACGTAAACAAAATTTAAATGCCGTGTTGTTTGTATACGGATGCAACAACAAAAGGGGAGAAAGAGGAAGTTCCTCTGCCGTCTTGTGGACTGTCCAAAGTTTTTATGTATCGATTCCCCAAAAAAAACATTACATCCAAAATTACTTAAAAAATGGGGGCCAAGTATTATCCAGGACAGACCCCCCGAACCAAAACAGTCGCGTTTGCTCGAATCATTTTAAGAAAAACCGATTTCAAAGCCGAGGCACTTTTTCAAATAAATAGCGAGACACAATCCGAGGAAAAAAGCCCCCCCACTTAATGAAAATGCCGTTTCCATCGGTTTAAAGTGAAGGGCAAAAGATCGCGGGTAGGCCTACAACAAGATCATTAAAATCAACCCTCGAAAATTCCACTCGCAAGCTCGCAATTTGGGAGTGGAAATTTGCCAGTTGCGAGTCAGTAATAACCTACTCGCAAAAATAATCCACTCGCAAAAATATAAAACTAGGCTTCCTCGCAAAAAACAAAGAATTAGGCCTCCTTGCATAAACCGTCAGTATGTGATTGATACGTGTTGGCAGTGAGATGGGTTCTGCATTAATGAAGAGCGCTTCCAAGATGGTAATAAAAAGTCATAAATTACATTAAAATCTTCGAGTTCGGAGGGCTGCAGAGCCCATTAGCGCGACCTTGGTCGACCAGTCCCTTATTTATCAATGGGGCGACACAGACAACCACCCATTCATTCCACTCCCGTCTATAAATACAATGCAGTAGTTTTACGATGTTTTCGTGCTTCTGCTTAGGTTATGAACCATTTAGTTGTAAATTAAAAATATATTTTTGGTTGTATGAAGCTTTTGTCGGCGACCTGCTCAAAGGAAAACGTGCGTATTTTCGAGTTTCGAATTTTGTGACAATAAAGCATCTTGAATGAAATACAACCAATATCTGGATGCGCAAAGAAAGTCTCATTTCTACCCTCAAGTTTCAAGTTTTGCACACTTTCAGTTTTAGTGTGTTCAAAGCTCTGGAAGGAAGCGAACGGTTGTCGGAGTTAGTATCTTTGGTTGTCGGACCCGGGAGATCGCGCGCGCTTGTTTACGTTGACGCTTTCCATTAGATATGTTTATGTTTTAATTAGTTTTGTCGAGTGTTCAGTGAAATAAACATTCAACAGTGTGCTTTTACAATGAAACAGTCGAACATATTTTCCATTTTAAAAAGAGTGTTAGTGACCGCGAAATAATTAGGCCTAATCAGGTGGAACAATCAGTGCCCAGCACTTCTACATCTCTACAGGCCGAGACCGGTACCAGTGCGGGTGAGAGTGAGACGCGTAGTGTAGAACTTGACATGACTTGAGTTGGCCACATGCAGTGTGTGTACCCAAAATGTAAAACTCGCTACCGAGAAGTGGGTCGTTGGTTTTCCTGGCCCTTATAAAAAAGAAACTTTTGTTTGGCACGCAAAAAGTAAAATGCACTGTGACAGTGTTAAATACAACACAGTTTCACAAAACCCGGCTAAATCAGAGTTAGCAAAATGCGTGCGGAAAATGGAAAAGTCTATGTTTCAGCACCTTACTCACTTATTTCACATTGCGTATTTCATTGGCACAAATGAAAAACCATTCACCGACTTCCCTCGCCAAGTGACATTAGCTCGCAGATTAAATGTTAAATGTGCTCAAAACTTAGACAAACTATGGGGTAGAGCAGTGGCGGCTCTGGGGTAGTTTTATTAGTGAGGCGAAATTAATATCCCGGAGGTAGTATATGGGGACCACACGGGGGGCAAAGCCCTCCAACAATAGCACCGCCGGCGAAAATGTTGAAAATCAGGTTTTTAGAGTGCGTTTGGTGCGTTTTAGAAAAAAGTTGTGGGCTGAATGCAATACCGAAACAATGTAGTATTTGTGCAGTCAAAACTGGAAACCCACCAAAAAGAAGTGAGTCACTGAGGTGATAGATTATGTTACATCCCCACTAGTGGTTGGCACTGGGGGCTTTGCGGTAGTTTCGAATCAGCCCTACTACAATAGGGAAGGCTCGCAAATATTTGTTATTATTCTACTATATTCAGGGCCAGTTTCTGATTACATAAATATAACAATTTCGTAATTTCAAAAATATGTTTTCAATCACTAAATTGAGCTTAAAGTTTTAGACTAATCATGGTGGAAAGGGCAAACGTCAAACCCTACACCAATCCCGTCATTGAATAAACATCATTTTGGATGATTATCTTACTTCTAGAAGCACTTTTAGAATAAAATGTGTATGATGTATGATTAAGAAATACTAATAAACAATAATTTGTATAACAAGATATAACATTTGCACATTTGTGTATACATTTTTAACGATTAATGGTTTTACGAAAACATTTATAAAGAAAATGTCAACAATGGACTTTTGTTTTAACACGAGCTGGTGAACGGCCGAGAGGTGAATTTAGCTCCGTGATCTAGAAGACCGTGGTCAATTTCATTCATTACCAACAATGTCTTTAGGGTTATGACGTCACACGTCTTTTCACGATAAAAACGCGGGAAAGAGTAAACGTAAACACTTGACCTCT
>JAMZAV010007667.1:0-30015 GCA_024449915.1 Sweltsa coloradensis
GTCGAATGTCATTCAAGTGATAAGAATGAGAGATATCAATGTATTCCACGTTTGAAACATCTCAGTTGTAGCGTTTTCTTTGAATGATTCATTTCTTAAAGTTCAGATATGTTTTTTGTCATTTTTGGGCCCATGGTCATCCCAAATTTAGCCCCTTGTGTTTTGGACGCAAGATATTTATAATGGTTAATAGCATGTTCAAGTTCAAGGTTGTACAAATTACCACGCCGTTGGTAATTACGCGTTTTGATTATCATCCAAATTTGATTTTCTCCGGTCCCTGTTACCCGATTTTGGTTTGAAAGCAAAAGGCACTGCGTCTGAAATACACCTAAGTGTGGTCCAAGTTTCATAATTCTAAGATTTACCGTTTTCTCTGTAGGCTAAAGAACTCTCCGCGGAAACTCCTAGCCAGCCAGCCAGCCAGCCACCCACCCACCCACCCACCCACCCACCCACCCAGCCAGCTTTAAGGAATTTGACGATGTTGAGAGCCTTTTTTAACACAGAACGAGTTGTCGGATCGGGTTGATTTTTTTTTTGGTATGTCATGGACCACATACCAGGTCATATACCGAGTTTCAAGATTGTAACTCTTTCGGGGCGGCGTGTGCAGATAGCTGAAAACCCCCCAACTCTGGTAGGTGTATAGGGCCGGAGTTCGGTGTCGCCTAAGCATCGCATCGCTTGTCTGCCGGGCGACGACCGTCGCCCTAGATAGTCCTTGTCACATAATTCGATGTATATTCCGCGATGCAAAACCTGGCGTCATAGGTTGTAAGGGGTATTAAAACAACTTGTCGTTTAGATTTATTAGGTTAAAGGGCGCTTCAACCGTCAGGTCATAATGCACCACTCCAGCCTAAGGGATATGGGGAGCAGAGGCAAATTCTGGTCAGTACCAGAGACGGATAGGTGGTGGAAAGTAAAGGGGGGGGGGTTCTCACTACACGGTTGTCATCGTCTTTAAATAAAATTAATAACATCGTATTAAGATCAAAGAGTGTACCCACCCACTTTTATAAGTGATTTTCAGTGGAGGAGACTAAACCAATGCGACCAAGCCAACCCTGTAGGCCCCGACGCAATCGACGAGTGAGCGATAACCAACCAACCTAAAGCAATCAGTGGTATGGATAGTGCGAACACCCGCGGATCAACGTCAGAATCAATAAGGCTGATTCAGAGCAACCTTAAATCTATCATGTGCCTCGTTACTAGGTCGGCTCCAAAGTCACCGTATACAAATTCCTAAGCAGAGATGCTAACCACAAGACCAACAAGCCATTGTCGTCGTCATGGTCGTCGAGAAGATCGTCAAGAAAAAGGGTTGTTGTCGCCGAAGACGATTTCCAGAGCTCGCCTCTAGTTCTGGGGAGTAATAAACTACCCTACTTAGCCTACTAGTTGATTTTTGCGAGATGGACTTTTTCTCTTTCCTCTGCTTTTTTAAGCAGAAGACCATTCTATATTATTCTACATTTTTGTTGCAATGTTACTATTTCAAATATTTACTAAACTGTAGTTCATTGATTAAGTGTCTGCATCTATGTAATTAAATTTTTTAAGTTGTCCTCCTTTGTAAATCAGTTTTATAACTGAATAGGATAGACGTTGAATAAATAAATAAAAAAACGACGACGTAAGAAAAGAAAATGTTTTTGTTGTTGTTTTGATTTGGATTATTTGGATTGAGGGTGCGTTGACCGTTAGATCATAATATTCCACTCTGGCCTAGGGGATGGGGAGGAGGGCCCGTGCTGGTCAGAACCAGCCATGGGTAGGAAGAGGAAAGGAGGGGTTCGCACGTCGCGCTCGTTATTGTTCGCACGTCGCGCTCGTTATTGTCATCGTCGTCAAGGAGTTGGAGGAGTTGGGGAGGTGTCCCTGACGACGATTGCCAGAGCTCGCCTCTAGTTTCGGGGAGTAACATACTCCGTTCTTACTAGCTGATGTTTGCGAGGTGGACTTTTTCTCTTGAATCGCCTTGTACGACTAGCAGAGCCATCTCTGGACCAATTCTACCCCGGGCCCAGAAGCTTACACAATATGGTAAAGCTACAAAGAGGACTGGACCACTTAAATAGCTGTAAAAACCCAAATTGAGTAGGGCCTACACGGCCATTGCGTAGACTCGGGTGCACAACTGATTTTACCGACATATAGGGAAATACAAAATGAAAATTCCCATAAAATAGCGGCCGTCGATTAGCAACAACTTTCCGAGAACGGCCGCTTAAGAAGGCAATGAATGGTGAGATTACAACGACCAATCGACGACGTGAGAAACTGACGGTAAGGTCATCTTGCGCCGTCTATGATATTTAAAGTTGATGAGATGAGTTAATGGTTTGTTAATGATTAATAAATATTGAATGAATTAATTTTTTAAGATTATATATAAGGAAATAAAATCATGATAGTAATAGAAAAATTGAAGTTATTTATGAGAATGGAAATAAATAAATTTAAAGAAACCTGTATGATATGAATTAAAGAATGAATTAACAAAACAAAATTGCAAAGTGATATAAATGATAAAATCGAGCAGTTTAAAATTTCACGGAAATTTGGTTTATCATAACTCGAGAGAGAGTTGAGACAAAATTTAAAAACAAAACGTAACTAAGGGAGAAAAATCAGATTTTCCAAAAATATTTCTCAAAAAATATGACACTCCTAAATTCAAATTTACAACAATTCCAAAATTTAGCAAAACTTTCTTAAGTTTTCACCAAAACCATAAAGAGTCGTGCAACAAAGAAGGTGCGAGAAGCATACTAATGACGACGTGAGAAAGCTATAATTGTGTTTGATGATTTCTAGCCCATGGGAAGACAATTTGATTGGATATTGCTAAAGGTCTCATATTAAGCACTTTGGCTATTCGAGACGAGTAGGCAGACAACGTGCGCTACCAGAGGCATACTGAGACGCATGTGATATTGTAGGATAATAAATAAGTTTAGTTTAGTTTGTGAGGATTAAGGTCGCGTTAACCGTTAGGCCATAATCAGAGATGTGCAAAATGTGTTTTTAAATTTTGAATATTCGCGCCTTTGATAATGCTCACTTTAAAAAAAGTTTCAAATTATCAGTATCACAAATTCCAAGACGATTTATGATGAATTTAAAAGAAAAACAAGCACATGAGAGTGAGATCAGTTTTAATTTTAAGCTCAATTTCAGCCTTCAGTTTTCAACGACCCACCACCAGGATTAATTTCCACTACCCGGCACCTCCACCAAAATTACGAAATTATGCATTTGTTGTGTAATTTTGATATATATTTTAAGATTACTTGCGTACAAACGATTATTACGATCTCACAATAGCGAACTATGACCCGGCACCTTCACCGCATGTACCAGCCAGGATAAATTTAATTTCGACTATAACCCGGCACCTCCACCAACACTTAAAAAAACTTTGGTTTGAATTTCGTGAACTTATTCGCGTTTAAAGACATAATTGTTAATTTCGCCAATAGTTCGCGGTGTCACATAAAATATCGCGAAAATTTGCAAATTGGAAATTGGTACCATTCAATCACAATTCAGGTGATTCATGGGCAAAGTGAATTTGAAGGTATTATTGCAACTTAAAAAACACGAATTTCGTTGACACCATTTTTGCACATCTCTAGTCATAATGCACCATTATAGCCTAGGGAATGTGGGGAGGAGGGGCTTATGCTGTTCAGAACCAGCCACGGGTGTACGGGGAGGAAAGTGGGGTTCTCACGTCATGGTCGTCGTCGTCGGGGAGGTCGTCAATGGAGGAGGACCCAACCTCGACGACAAATGCATTAGATTACTTCTAGTTTGGAAGAGTAAAATACATGTTTGCGAGATGGACTTTATCTCTTTACTCGTCTTTAACAATTAGCAGGGACAAGCTTTGGGCCAGGTTCTACCCCAGACACAGGTAGAACAGGTGACAGCAAAAGTAGAAACCACATGACGACTTGAGATACTAGGGCGCTTCACCCGGTTAGGTCAAATTGCGCCACCTGTGATAATGAAAGTTGATGAGTTGACTGTTAATGGTGTGATTGTGATTAGATTGTTTTCGTTGTCTTTATATAAGAAAATAAAATGATGATGATGATGATGATGATGATGATAATAGAAGCAAAACAAAAGTTATTTAAATGAATGGAAATAAAGAAATTAAAGAAATGTGTATGATGTGAATAAAATTTTGTTAAATAGATTACTTTGATGAGAAATTTAGAAAGTTTGTCACCGTTACGTTCGTGCGTAAGTAATAGGCCATTAATGTTTTTTTTTTTTTTATTTGGATTAAGGACGCGTCAACCGTAAGGTCTTAATGCACCACTTTTGTACAGAAAAATGAGATCGGTATATTGTCTCTGGTTTTAAGGCTAGGCAACTTTATGTCCATGCAAACTTGTAGTAATCAGATCTATGGTAGGCAATATTAGATTTCAAACACATTAATTTCATCAATCTACGCTGCACTGATTCCACGCGATCGGAATTGGTTACGTGAGAGAAGTTTGGATTCCAAATAACAGTCGCGTAGTCTACTTGGGGCCTGACAAGCGAGACAAACATTCGTCTTAGGGTCGATGGTTTAAACTCTCTCATGCAGTTGCGTTTGACGAAACCAAGAAGTTTGAATGCTTTAGGCACAATATGATTGACGTGACTGTTGAAAGACAATTACTGGAAATGATCACACCAAGATCCTTAATTTCATTTACACGTTCGAGGTTTAAGTCGTTGAGTTTATATACATGGCATATAAAGTTCTTTTGTTTTGTGAAAGTAATCACATTGCACTTAGATACATTTAAATCAAGTCTCCAGATCTTACACCAATCAGATAACGATGAAATGTCTTGTTGTAGAAGGTCACAATCAGAGTTTTTTAATATTGGCCTGAACAATTTTAAATCGTCGGCGTACATGATGGACTTCGAATACTTCAAACAAGATGGAATATCATTGACGTACAGCACAAATAGCAACGGGCCAAGAATTGACCCTTGAGGTACGCCAGAAGTCACATGTACGGATGACGATTTTACAGAATTTATTGTCACAGATTGAGATCGGTTAGATAAATAACTAGTTAAAATGAATGCAAGCTGCCACATATGCCATAGCCTGTAAGTTTGTGAAGTAATAATTTGTGATCTACACTGTCAAAGGCACTGGAAAAATCCGTGTAAACAGAGTCTACTTGTGTTTTACTGTCCATTTTACTTGCGATGTACTGGGTATATTCACTTAAATTAGTGACAGTAGAGCGCCGCTTTACGAAACCATGTTGTTCAGAGGAGATACTTTTAGACACATGACAGTACAATCTCTTGTGTATCAGACTCTCAAAAACTTTAGAAACAATAGATAGTAATGATATAGGGCGGTAGTTGGCAACGTTAAATCTACTACCCTTTTTTAGGACAGGTGTAATATTAGCGCGCTTCCAGCGTGTTGGGAAGACACCAGTTTTCAGGGCATGGTTGAAGATATCAGCCAATGGTTTCGAGATAACACGTCTACAATATTTGAGAACATTCACCGGAATTTCGTCTGGGCCAGAAGTTTTCCCGTTTTCAGTGATTGTAAAAAGTTCTCTATTTCTACCCTGGACACAGTGATGCTAGAAATGCACTCGTCTGTGAACGTTGGAACTGGAGGAAGTGGATTATTATTGTTGTTAGAAGATGGCATAAACTTGGTTTAAAATAGTTGGAAAACAGCTGACAGCAGGTTTCCCCATCTTTTGCCCTGACACCGTTATATTGCACCTCTGTAGGTATACGCACAGACCTAGTTTTCTTTCGAACATAGTTCCACAGCAAGCTAGGCTCCTTCCCCAAAGAAGTGTCGACTTTAGACATGTAGTTTTTGAACTTTTGCTACTTAAGTGTTTTGAAATATGTTCGTTTCACTTGAAAATCAATGTGAGATGTAGCTGTACCACTCCGTTTCCATTGCCGGTACGCGCGGTTTTTGTCGGTAAGAGCGTTGACTGTTTCGTTGTCGTACCATGCCGGGTACTTTGTTGGTTTTACTTTTAGAACTGGAACACACTCAGCAATAGCTTTATTTACTATTTCGTAAAATGTGTCGCATTTTTCGTTTACACAATCACATGCGTCAAGGCGTGTCCACGAACTCTTGCTGAGTGCCAAACAGATCTTCTGGTAATCCGCCTTTCTCCAATTAAAACGCGTACGCATTTTAGGCAACTTAAATGCGATACGAGATGGGGATGGATAGATTACAGTGGAAAGGTTCGTGGTCAGATTTGACAGCAGGTGGAGCACGAGTAACAGAGGTTGAAATATCAGGGTTATTGGTGAACAGCAGGTCTAGGAAGTTATTGACGCGCGTGGGAAATGACACATACTGATTGAAGTCATACTCGTTGATAAGGCTTAGGAAGGCAGTGTCTAACATACTTGGAGTTGTTACAGTGGTGGACTTCAGTAGGTTATCCCCCCGCATTCATCAGCATGCTTCCAATGTATGTTAGACATGTTGAAGTCTCCACACAGCAGTATTGTATCACCCGGTTTTGTTCTAGAGTTAACTTCATGCAATGAGTCGCGTAATGCATCAATCAGATCCTCTGATGGCTTGGCGATGTAAGCACATCCGACGAATAACCTTAACTTCTGGTCAAGTTGTATTTCAGTCCACACAACTTCGCATGCTGCTGTCTCCAAATCCTCCCGACGTCTAGAATTTAATTTAGAACTTACGGCAATTAAAACACCTCCCCCTTTCTTCATTTCCCCCCCAGTTTGACCTCGATCGCGCCGATAAACGTTATACTGTGAGTTGTCAAGTACTTCGCCATCATACACACCCGAATTCAGCCACGTTTCAGTGGCACAGACGACATCAAACTCTCCATTGTCAGAAAAGTAATGGTTGAACTGCGACAGTTTGTAATCCGCCATACTCCGCGCGTTCATGTAAAATAGTGAAATGTCCGTACTCGTAGCGTCAACTGGGATGTTCGTGGACACTGGTGGTGCGCCACTGGAGCACGGCCGGGGGTGGTTCCGCCCCGGGCCAGGGTTGAGCTGCACGTCCCCGGCAAGTGCGATGAGAAGCGCGCCGACACCGCCACCCGAGACCGGAAGCCTCGCATACCTCGAGAGTCTGCCACTTCGGCGCCTGGCTGACCGTGCCTTGGTTCGCGACATCGAGGGTGCGGGGGTGAGGGTTGAGGCAGATCGGTTATTGTATACAAGTGTATTGCAGCACAGTGTAGAAGACGATATAACGCATTTGCATGACACGAACATACCTTCAACAGGATATCCATTCGCCAGCGCCTCTTCGTAGATGTTATCAGTTATCACTCACTTGACGAACTTTACACTGCAAAACAGTAACTCTGAATAGAAGAAAAATAATAAAATAACGGAGCGACCAACTCCTCACCCCCGCACTTGCCGCCCTCTTGTGATATCTTGTGCCATCATATGATAGAAGTTCTATCATATGATTAAGAGAGGTCACATTGCGCGCGCAGGGCATCATAAGCTCGTGGGTTCGGGTCAGAAAGATCTTTCTGGAACAAAGTCTTTGCGCTGTTTGTACAACCTATGGTCATTAGCTCTCGATGTCGATGTAAGGTCATGTTGCACCCACTGTGACAATGCAGTTTATGAGATATTTAATAACATCACATATTTTTCCACAGGGGAGGAACGTAAGGGGAGACGCGGAGTAGACAAGCTTGTACTGGTCAGAACCAGCCACATGCAAGGGGAGGACATGGGAGTATGTGACCGGGAGCAAGGGGACGGGGTCGGGTTGGGGGGGCCTGTGGACTTTGGCAAAGTCAGGCCGGGATCAGGCAGAGGAAAGAGGGCAAGGGAGGGTATGTGGAGGGCAGAGGTTGGTGGTTCCCCCACGTCATGGTCGTCTTCGTCTGTGGCATCGTCCGTGTTGCCATTGTAGTCGTCGTTGGGGAGGAAGTCAAAGGGAAGTTTTTTAAAAAGTTTATTTGGAAAAAGAGCGCATCAACCGTTAGGTCATAATGCACCACCCCAGCCTAGGGGATATGGGAAGAAGGGGCCAATGCTGGTCAGAACCAGCCACGGGTAAGGGGATGAAAGAGGTTTCAGTTTCTCAAGGTGCGGGCCAGAGCTCGCCTTCAGTTACGGGGAGTCATTCTCCTCGTTCACTTGCTGATGTTTGCGAGATGGTCTTTATATCCTTTCTTGCCTTTTAACGATTAACGGAGCCAAGTCCTGTGTTTAATTTGTACCCCATGCCGGGCCCAGACGGCGATATGAAGGCCTAGCCCCTATGCTGGTCTGAACCAGCCACAGGCGGTAGCCTACTTAGGCCCAAGCCTGGAATCGCCACAGCATTGTTCCTCCAGCAGAATAACAGAGCACGTTATACCTCAGACCCCACTATGAATGTTCTCTGATGGCTACACAAGACAATGCCAATGCTACAAGACCAATACTTTCTTCCGATCTAAACGTGAACCCCAGAGACTAACCGTACCTCTGTTGGCTTCAGTATTTCCGTGTGATTGTTCAATATACATCAGTATTCGTAATAATACCGATAGATTGTCAGTATTTATCCATTTCTTGTTACAAAACTTCATTCCAACCAGACCACGCCAACTTTCTCGTCCAAGAAGAAATAAAACATTAGAAAATGCAAATGTTTCAACAATGCGTCCCCACAGCCTTGTTGACTTGAAGTTTCAAGATTATTACGCGGTTTGTTTACATTATTACTAGAGGCCGTGATTTTCTACAGGGCAGTGACTTTTATGTAGATTGTAGCCTAAATAAATAAAATAAATAAAAAATTCCGTATTAAGAGTCAACTCACTCAAGTCACACAACTAATATTCAGTGGGGGACAGTAAACCAAAGCGACCAAGCCAACCCTGCAGGTCCCAACGCAATCGACGAGTGAGCTATAATTAACCAAAGATCGATATTTTTTAAAGGAAAATATAATTAGTAAAATACAATCATTACCAGCTGATAATATGAATTATGATGCATCATTATTTTCTTAATTATGTTTTATCCAATTCATCTAATTAATCCACATGGCTAGGTATCAACTTTACCCGATGTTCTACACATTTAATAATGTCGGCCTACTTATTAATTTACAGGTTCTCATAACTACGTCATTTGTTTTGTCAATTTTTTAATCCAATAGGAAGTTATGTTTCAAGCCGTATTTATTTTATTTCTCGATTTAGTTAGTCGGGAAACACTCCCGTAGGTGGAATCGTATTAAATATTAGTATTTTATTTGTCAACAGAATTTTATTTGACAGGACATGTTTGCAACACATACATAGCAAGTAGGACACATTGTAAACAGGGGGGTTATTTTGCTTGATGCGTTATTCGTCCAGTAGTACATGATTATTTTTTTCTCATGAATATCATTCCTAACGACTTTTAAAAAAATGCAATATTTCCGTGACATAGCCCACGATCGAACAAACGGCTACACCGATCTTGATGAGACTTTATGGGAACGTTCGAAATGTTTTGATTTTATGGACAATCAAATAAATATTTCAAAATCTTCCTTTAAGGGCAACAATTACAAAAGAAGCTCATCCATCAACGCGACTGGAATAGGCGTTCGTGCTGGCCTGATCGAATATACCAAAAACGTAAACAAAACAAAACTCCTTCCTTAGCAACCAAATAAAACATAATGCACCGCCACCTGAGAGCTTAGAATGAAGATCGTTGTAATAACGTGTCAAAGAGTTTAGAATTACAGGTATCTTATAGGCCGTGTTATTGCCGAGATTACTTTTCTCGGTCGATATATTATCGTTTAGACGTTTGTTCAGATCAAGGGCGCGTCAACGGTTAGGTCATAACGCCCAACTCTAGTCTAGGGGATGTGGAAAGAAAAGTCCCATTGCTGGTCAGAACTAGCCACGGAAAGTTGGAAGAAAGGTAATCGTCGTTGTCATCGTCAGTGTTGTATTGGTCGTCGTCGTCGTCGGGGAGTTCGTCAAGGGAAGAGGGGAGGCCGACGACGATTGCCAGAGCTCGCCTCCAGTTTCAGGGACTAAATTACCCCCGTACGTACCAGCTGATGTTTGTGAGATGGACTTTTCCTCTTTCCTCGCCTTTAACGATTAGCGCAGAGCTGTGACCTGGGCCAAGTTGTTCCGGTGTCTTCCCACAGTGCCGCTTCCCGTAAGGCCATCAACCTTTTTTTTCCCCCTATGCCATCATTTCTACCTGGCAATAAAGACCATGTTACAGGAAGCGTTGATGGCCTAAGGGGAATTGATTTATTCCCGTTTGGCCAACACCCTGCATTTCATTTTGGAAAATACAAAGAAGGTTTGTTGGCGTTGGGGTAATTGATTTATTCCCGTTAGGCCAACAGCGTATATGCATCGTTTACGGTAAGGAGCGGGGTGTTGTTGGCCTAACGGGAAAAAATCAATTACCCCAACGCCAACAACACCCCGCTCCTTACCGTAAACGATGCATATACGCTGTCGGCCTAACGGGAATAAATCAATTACCCCAACGCCAACAAACCTTCTTTGTATTTTCGATAATGAAATGCAGGGTGTTGGCCTAAGGGGAATAAATCAATTCCCCTTAGGCCAACAAGTGTAACATGGTCTTTATCGACAGGTAGTAATGATGGCATAGGGGGATAAAAAAGGTTGATGGCCTTACGGGAAGCGGCACTGTGGGACGGCTCCGTTGTTCCTCGTACCCAGAAGGAAATAGGTCAGAACCAATTTGGTTTAGTGTGGTTTAATTGGATTTTTTTTTTTTTGGTTTATTTGGATTAAGGACGCGTCAACCGTTAGGTCATAATGCACCACTCTAGTCTAAGGGGGGTGGGGGAGGAGGGGCCCATGCTGGTCAGAACCAGCCACGGTTAAGGGGAGGAAGGGGGGTTTCTCACGTCGCGGTCGTCATCGTCTTTGTCATCGTTCGTTGTGTCATTGTCATCGTCGCCGGGGGGTCGTCAAAGGAAGGGGGCAAGGTCCCCGACGACGATTGCCAGAGCTCGCCTCTAGTTTCAGGGAGTAAAATACTACCCTTCAAACTAGCTGATGTTTGCGAGGTGGACTTTTTCTCTTGAATCGCCTTCTACGATTAGCAGAGCCATGCTCTGGGCCAATTCTACCCCGGGCCCAGACGGGGGTTGGATTAAGGCGCGTCAACAGTTAGGTCATAATGCGGCCCTCTAGCCTAGGGTATATGGAGAGAACTCCCATGCTGGTCAGACCCAGCCAAAGGGAAAGGAAAAGGGGAGTCTCACGTCGTGGTCGTAATCGTCTTTGTCAGCGTCCGTGTTGTCATGGTCGTACGTCGTCGTTGTCGTCGTAGAAGTCGTCAAGGGAAGGGGCGAGGGTCCTTGACGAGGATTGCCAGTGCCTGCCTTTTTTTTTAAAATAATACTTTATTGACATATTGGTTAAATATAGATACAAGCAGTTGATAAATAAATATAGAAATTCCTGAGTAGTTAATTCACATACTCTTAACTTTCAAATAATACAGTAAAGATAAATGTTATGTAGGTTGAGTTGGGCAGTGTGGTACATTGGGGAAAAATAGAAACAAAAAAAACCCACTTATTCTTGCACTCAAAACACAGCAAGACACTGTGAAAAACATAAGAAAAAAAACAAATAGCACTGAGATAAAAAATGTTTCATAGAGAACTTCACAATTTTTTTTTTATAATAAAATGTCTTTGGGGAGTTTATGTTTATATCTATATGGTAGAGTAAGGTAACTGTATTGACCAAGGTTTGAAATTAGAGTATTTGAGCTATTGTTATAACACCAGTGCCTGCCTCTAGTATCAGGGAGCACATTCGAATTGTTAGCTGCCGGATCAAGACGAGGTGAGAAACTAAGGCGCTTCAACCGGTTAGGTCATATTGTGATGCCTGTGATATTTCAAGTAAATGAAATTAGTTTATGGTTTGTTTTGATAGTTCTTTTGTTTTCTATATTTACAAAAGAAAAGAAAATAATGGTGATGATAGAAATACCAAAAGAAAAATTATTTATATGAAAGGTTATAAACAAATAAAAAAATAAAGGAATAGCATGTGAATCACATTTTGTATGGGTCATTATATTATAAATGGAATATTCATGTCCCTTTTTGTTTTTCTATATCAATTTTTAAAATTAAAATCTGCCAATTTTTTCTAAAATTTATGACATAATTCCACACGTTTTAAATAAATTTCAATAATTTTCACTTCAATTTACCCTTTCAACTAGGGTGTAATACATGGTAATACCTATCAAATGTCATTCCCATGGCATGTCCCTCATTACATTTCTATATACATATGTGTGTCTAAGACTGTACCCTCTATCACTAACAAACTGCATTTTGGCTCTATCTGTTAAGCAATATGATAACTATTATTGGAATTGTTGTTGTTGTAGCATATGAATTTACCCTAAGACACCACCCCTTCTAAAAGTCGTGTCCCTTAGTTTTTGTCATTAACATGGCAACTACTGTTTGTGTTTTTTTCACCCCTTTGTTGCAGAACTTTTTTTTGACAATGATAAGTAGAATGTAAAGGATAAAAAGTTCATTAAAGCTATGCCTAAGGGTAGCTTTCATGTTCCATTATTACACTACAAAATGTAATAAAACGTCGATTTGTAGGAAAGTCTCTTTATACTATGTCATTCCCATGGCACAAGTAATTAGGCTTAATAATGAAAAAAAAACTATTTCTGTAGTTTCAGGGTAGTTTTTTTAGTCTAATTTGCTAGGGAGTGCAGTACTTTTTCATTTCTACCTTATGAATAGGGGTGAATAACCTTACTTTTGTCATTCCCATGGACAAATAATTATGTCATTCCCATGGACATGGAAAAAACATGGTTGTGACAATCTTACAGGGAAATGATAAAATAATTATACAAAACAAAATTTAAAAAACGATACCCGCTTGATTCATTAATGTGTTCAGTATCCTTTCCTTATGCACCCATTTTTTTTTAATTTTAACAACATTTAATTTAAAAAAAACATAATGATAATATTCCATTTATAATATAATGACCCGTATAATAAATAGGAAGAGAAAGATGTTGGTGGTATGAGAACGTACGAAGAATGAAGCAAGCTAGAATCCTAATAAGAGAATTCGAACACTCATGGGGGAGAGTAAGAAGAGTTGGACGCCCAAGAGATAGATGGAGGGACCAAATAAAATGGATCATTGAAGAAATAAAAGGGAAATCATGGGAGAGATTAAATGAAGAAAAACTCTGGGACGATATTGAAATGAAGAGAACTGGAAGCAATGGCTGTCATAGAAAACATCGAAGTAGATGAGGTGCTGAGCCTGGCTACCAAACACTGAAAGTCCACAGCCAGAGAAACTGGTGATAAGTCACCACCCGACCTGACTTATGATGAAACCGGGTGTTTGATTATTATAAAATAACTTAGAATAAGAAATTTAGAAAGTTTGTCGCCGTTATTATAATATGATAAAGTCTTTATAAGATTTAGAGTGTTTAAGTTGATTTGGGTTTAAGGGAAAGTCAACCGTTACGTCATAATGAGCCACTTAAGCCCATGGGATACGGAGTGGAGGTTCCCATAGTCGCAGGGGAGGTCATTAAGGGAAGGGGGAGGAGTCCCCGACAACGACAGCCAGAGCTCACCTCTAGTTTCGGAGATTGATTTTCCATTTATTACCGGCATATTTGCGAAACAGACTTTGTCTCTTTCCTCGCCTTTTACGACTAGCCAAACCAGCTCTGGGACCCAAGTTTTGAAAAATGCGTTTGCAGCCACAGCCACCGTCAAAACGTAAACCTTTCCCACCTCGTTTCGGTGACTTCAGAGAAAAAGCAAGTTAAGAAATCAAATCGTACGTTGTGGGATAAATGTCTGTTGAGTCGATGCTTGGTGAATTTAAAACAGCCCCCAACCAATCAGAATTGCGGAATATTACGCCTAGAGTAACTTGAATGGTCACGTGATTACCAAAACGTACGTTTTGAGCCGAATGCAAGATTTCAAACCACAACGTACGGTTCGATACGTTTGTTCCACCCACGGCTGAAAAGCTCGTAGTTTAAATAACTTGTTTATAGTGTTATTTAACAATTAATTGACTTAACACTGTTCTAAGGTGGGAAAATAAGTATTTATTACGTTGCAATATTTCGAAAAGTTTCACTTTTCTTCGACAGGCAGACATTATTTACCAAAATACAAACATCTAAACAAACAATAACCACTGCTATGTGGATGAAAAATTATTTGCAAAGAAGTTGTATTTTAAGTAATTTAACAAGGCAAAAAGAAATTCAATTAAAAAACTATCTTTTCCTAGTTATAATTTATGACAAAGCTTCTTTAGTTGAATATAAGATAATATATTGTAAAAGAAAAGTAAAAGATATAGTTATTAAAGAAGTTGCATTCGGCTCGTTTTAGTAGTCACGTGAGCGTCCAAGGTAACTGTTTTCAAAGGTGACTACAAACGTTAAGTCCCTGCCAAATAACCAGACGAACAATAAAATTTTTACATTCGGAATCAGTCGACGTAAGAAACTAGGGCGCTTCAACCGGGTAGTCTTATTTCTCCTTCTATGTTAGTTATTTAATTGAGTTTATGTTTTTTTATTTTTTATATTGTTTTCTTAAAATTGATAAAATTAAATGTTGAGAGTGGACATAATGAAATTTATATATTTAAACACAAAATGAATTTTAATAAGGGCGCGGCAACACTTAAGCCCCCCACCCACGCGCAGTTTTGCAACATGCCTGTCTTGCACAAGACAAAACGTGCCGAAATAATAACTTGAAATATATCAGACACTGCTTGAGAATCTGAGCTCATGAACCGTCATAATGTACAGTAAGTGCGTATGAGTGTGGAAAGATTTTTTTATTTTATTTGCATTAAGGACGCGTCAACCTTTAGGTCATAATGCACCAGTCTAACCTAGGGGGTGGGGGTCCCCTGCTGGTCAGAACCAGCCACGGGCACGGGGAGGAAAAGGGGTGTTTCTCACGTCGTCGGTCGTCGTCGTCTTTGTCATCGTTCGTTGTGTCATTGTCATCGTCGCCAGGAGGTCGTCAAGGGAAGGGGGCAAGGTCCCCGACGACGATTGCCAGAGCTCGCCTCTAGTTTCGGGGAGTAAGATATTCCGCTCTTTCTAGCTGATGTTTGCGAGGTGGACTTTTTCTCTTGAATCGCCTTTTACGATTAGCAGAGCCATGCTCTGGGCCAATTCTACCCCGGGCCCAGACGGGTATGTTGTAGGAGGAAAAAACAATTACGAAAGAAAACCGTCATAAGGTAATTGATGATTTTTGGTTTATTTTGATTAAGGACGCGTCAACCGTTAGGTCATAATGCACCACCCTAGCCTAAGGGGGGGGGAGGAGGGGCCCATGCTGGTCAGAACCAGCCACGGGTAAGAGGAGGAAGGGGGGGGGTTTCTCACGTCGCGGTCGTCATCGTCTTTGTCATCATTCCTTGTGTCATTGTCATTCGCCGGGGGGTCGTCAAGGGAAGGGGGCAAGGTCTCCGACGATAATTGCCAGAGCTCGCCTCTAGTTTGGTGAGTAAGATACTCCGCTCTTACTAGCTGATGTTTGCGAGGTGGACTTTTTCTCTTTAATCGCCTTTTACGATTAGCAGAGCCATGCTCTGGGCCAATTCTACCCCGGGCCCAGACGGGGTAATTGGCTGGCCGAGACGGGGTAATTAGCTACTATCTCTTTGTAATATTGTGACTGTTATTGAATGCGATGCGATTTGACAGGTGACAGGTGACTCGAGGTCGCGTCTGTCGTATCGGCTGTAGAAGGGGAGGGGTGGGGAAGAGCTAGTAGTCCTGTCCGAAGAAGTGCTGGTCTTCGGAACTTTAGCACTGCAACAACCAAAGGTGTTGTCAGTGCGGGGCCAGAATTATACACACCAAACTTTAATAGCTGGGTAGATCAAATGACAGGTCTTACCTTCTTCCAAGGATGGTCGAGATAGACGGCGTTTGTATGCGACGTGGAGACTACACGTTTTATCCGATACAATTACCGATCACTGTATTTGTAGGACAATCAACACTCTTTGACTTTCTTCCTCACTAAACACAGTACTTTTTAAAGTCTTGGTCTGCTCCTTATCGTAGGAGTCGCCGGCTCTGTCAAGCAACACGACCTGTCCGCGTCGTCCGCTCGCTACGACTGTGGTGAATGTTTCTACCTTCGTTCTCGTCTGCTCCTTATCAGTTTGATTCATAACTAGTTATGTACAGTCCCGGTCACATAATTTTATGTAAGCTTCGTGGCGCAAAACCTGGCGTCACAGGAGGAAAGTCCCATGCTGGTCAGAACCAGCCACGGGTAGGGGGGAGGGAAGGGGGGTCTCACCTCGCGGTCGTCATCGTCTTTGTAATAGTTCGTGGTGTCATGGTCGTCGTCGTCGTCGTCAGGGAGGTCGTCAAAGAAAGGGGAATGGTTCCTTGTTGACGACAGCCAGAGCTCACCTCTAGTTTCAGGGAGTATTAACATTACCCCACGTACTACCTGATCTTTGCGAGATGGAATTTCTCTTCCCTCGACTTTTACGATCATATTTGTTTATTTGGATTAAGGGCGCGTCAACCGTTCGATATTATGCTCTACTTTAACCTAGGGGATAAAGGGAGGAGGAGCCCATGCTTGTCAGATTTTTTTTTGTTTATTTGGATTCAGGACGCGTCAACCGTTAGGTCATAATGCACCACTCTAGCCTAAGGGGGGGGGAGAAGTGTCCCTTGCTGGTCAGAACCAGCCACGGGGAGGAAAGGGGGGTCCCACGTCGCGGTCGTCATCGTCTTTGTCATCGTTCGTTGTGTCGTAATCGTCGCCGGGGGGTCGTCAAGGGAAGGGGGCAAGGTTTTCGACGACGATTGCCAGAGCTCGCCTCTAGTTTCGGGGAGTAAGATATTCCGCTCTTTCTAGCTGATGTTTGCGAGGTGGACTTTTTCGCTTGAATCGCCTTTTACGATTAGCAGAGCCATGCTCTGGGCCAATTCTACCCCGGGCCCAGACGAAGGTGTTTTGGGGAGAAAGTAACATATAGCTGGTGTTTGCGATACAAAGTTTACGTGTTTAGGGTATAATAAATTACGACTTGAAAAATTAGGGCGCATTTACCTAGTAAAGCCTAGGTATTATTCGAGAAAACAAGGAACACTAGCGCAGCCAAGTGGTCGAACCGCGAACTATTATTTCGGGGGTACTGATCGCGGAACATCATGCAAGAGGTTGTGGTTTCTCACATATATCCCAACCTAACACAAATAAATATAATGTTCGGTGCCACAGTGCTCATCAAAGAAAACAGATAATATATACTTTCATTTATTTCTGAATGGTACACAATAAGGAATGAGTGGAAAAGGGTGCTGTTAATTTGCGAAACCAATCACTAAACACATGTGTGTCTGCAGTCTGCACTTTCGTGGTCTCGAACAACATTGTTCTGCTGAGTAACAGGCTTATACTACCGGTGAGTTATTTTTCTGGCAGTTTTATATTATGCACATAACGTTTAAAGGTTGGGGTAACATTGAAACGTTTACAATTTTTGTGGTAAAATAAACTTTTTGATAGACCTACTTGGTGTGTCTAGCCGGTGTCCTGAGTCCTGACACTGTCAAACTAGGAATATCCTACATAAAATTCAAATACGCCAATATAAAATCATTATGACAGTTCTAAATATTTGGCCCAGTAGTCCTGCTCGGTACCTACATCTATTTGTAATTTAGGCCTTCACTTGTTATAATAATTGTCCTGGGACGGACACTTTAATGGGCCTATACGGCTACAAGTGTTAGTATTTAAATGTGAATTTAAATGGCTTTGCGCGGAGCTTTTACTGGCTGTGATTTTTTATTACGGAGTGTAAAATCAATCGTAAGGTCAGCCTTACGAATAATTATGCACTATTCGTCGTACGGTCATCGACGATGGACGATACCTCCTAACATAGGCTAACAACTCTAAATATATCACTGTGCATTGTGGCAAAGTGGTAGCGCGTTTGACTTCTAAGCGAGAGGTCGGTAGTTCAAATCTTCGTTCGGGCGTTTTTTTTACCGTTCTATTTAGACATATGTTTTTCTGCAAATGATTTCATTACATTTGGCCTCGTCGCGGGCGCAATTCTACGTCAGAGATAAGAAAAGTGTAGAAGTGTTTTGAAGTGAATCACAAGGTTCGATCCTGTGCCACCAACGACCGCGTCAAGTGCTGAGTGCATTTTGAGGAATAATTTGGAACGAAATTGGAATGAAAGTAACAAACAAAACGGAAAGAAAGTCCATATGTGTAATGTTGGCCTAGCCGTAGGCGCATGTTCAACCTAGCCCGACCTAGCCCTAGGCCTAGCGTAGGTATTTTGTCAGCACTTCATGAACATACAACACAAATGACGTCTTAATTATTACGATGTGAAATAGTTTGCCAATGCATTTTTCGAAAGTGCAACTGACCGTAGGCCCTATACGCATCCATAGAGGTGTGTTTAAATGCTTTTTTCCCCTAAATGCGTTTTGGAAATTATAAAAAGTGGTGATATGTTTTTTATTGTATTTTCGCATTTAGTTACATAATCAATCGTATTACTTAAAATAAAAAAATAAAATCCATAGTAAATTGCAATAATACGTGCATAAGTCACCCCAGTTTTTATCTCGCATGTACCACCTAGTGATTGCTCCTGCAGAAGTTAAAAAAAGTGGAAACACAATACTAGCACTATTTAATCAGAAAAAAAACATTTTTTTAAATTGCAAGTATTGTTTTCGTTTTAGCTTGTTTTTATCGGCAAGTTTGGAGTAAAAAGTGACCAAGAAGTAAGAATAGAAATATCTGTGTTATTTTTAAAGTAACTAGCAAAATGTGATTTTATTTAACAATTTGGCCGTGTTATTTTGGTTTATTTTATATTTATATTTATTTTATATTTTGGTTAAATAAAACCAAAACACACACCTTTACGCATTCATACAACTGACCAACAGCCTGTCACATCACTGTAGGCCACACATTCATAGATTTGCCATCATTGCCTGTGCAACCACAAAGATGATGTTGTTTGCATTAAAAACTACTTCTCCCTCAATAAATGTCCGCGATCCTTCTCCAATCCATAATGGCTCGAATATTATATATAATAACTAAGTGTATATTTACTTCCATTTTAAGCGTAAAACCACTTTTATGATGCGTTCAAACTTAATGTTTTACACGTTATTACATGTATTGCGCCTATGCTGTCTGCTAGACTACCCCCGAACGAGCGGCCATATTGACGAACGCGCGCGCTATCTACATTCTCTTGTTTCCTCGAATTGCGCCGCCTGTCATATTGTTGGTATATACAATTGAGTTTGATGTGAGTATGGTGTTTATTTGGGTTGATTTCTATCACGGGCACGACAACGTTTAGGTCGTCATGCAACACTCAGTTTAGGGGAGGTAAATCCCATGCTGGTCAGAACCAGGCATGGGTACAGGAAGGAAAGATGGGGTTCCTACGTCGTCTTTGTCATCGTTCGTGATGTAATGGTCGTCGTGTTGAAGAAGGTACCCGACTTCGACTGCCAGAGCTCGCCTCTAGTTTCGCGTTTCGGTGAGTAATATACTTCCCTTATCACCATCTCATTTCCGAGACGAACTTTGTCTCTTTCCTCGTCTTTCACGACTAGTAGAGCCAGCTCTGGGCCGATCCCAGACTAGGAACAGTCCCTGCCAAAAATTGAGCCGACGAACGACGACGTAAGAAACCAGGGCGCTTCAACCGGTTAGGTCATATTGCGCCGCCTATGTAAGTTATTAAATTGGGTTCGTAGTATATTTGATTTTTTATATTGTTTTCAAAATTTTATAAAATGGTAAAAATTAGATTTGGTTTATTTGGATTAAGGACGCGTCAACCGTTAGGTCATAATGCACCACTCTAGCCCAGGATATAATTGATAGTCAAGCGGATTAAAGGAAATTACAAGATTAATTAGGGGTTTTGTGGTAAAGACGTGAAATTTGGAATGTATACTCAGAACAATATTCTAAGAAAATAGCCTCGAGGTGCCATAACAAAATCCGTCCGGTTCAAGGGGCGGAAGGGGTGAAAAATTGGAATTTTTCTAAAATACAAAAATTTAAAAATCAAACTAAATTTTGATCCTAAGATTACAAAATTAATACATATTGTAGAATATAGGCCAATTTAATAAAAAATATATATTACCATAAATGTATATCTAACCAGATTTTGCACCCTTTGACTTTTATTCACAAATTTACTCACTGTGCCGGGAAGATTAGCATACCAGTCACGGGTTTAGTGATAGGGCCGTAAATTTTGTATAAAACACTCAGAAAAAAGTTCTTTAAAAATGGCTCGAGGTGCCCTCAAAAAAGTTGCTTGCTTATAGGAGAAAGAGAGGGTGTACTAAAAAGGGGTTGATGAAACTGAAATAAAGAAATCCGTATTCAAAGATAATATTTAGAACGTCATATTAATGTGTATTGTAGATGAAGGTTTAAAATTTAATTTAAAAATTAAAATTTCACCATATATGTACATCTGATCAGATTAAGCGCTCTTTGACCCATTTACATACAATATTACGAAAGTATATCGGGTGACCACTTTTTAGTCCCAAATTATTCGAATATTACGAAAAAGGACGAAAAGTTGTCATGCGTTGTGTACATTTTTACTCAATGTACTGTAATGAATCTCACCTATTCACCAAAACAATAAATACAAAACTACAATTAAAAATACAAAAGACTTACAGGTTGCCTCGGCTGCAGTCGGTAGAACACGGCTTGTTAGGTCTGGCTCAATAGACCTAACCAGCTGTCAGAAAGTTTATAATAATACAAGGGATATGAGTGATCAAACAGGAATAATAGCCTATAAATGAGAGATGAAATATTAAGTTGACAATTTAATTGTGTCCCAAAAATCAGACAATTGTACAAGTTATAGGTAGGCTTAGCCTACAAGGGAATCAAATGTCACTTTTAGTGATATGTGAAATTAGGCCTACAAATTATGCAATGGAATATAGGTTACAAATTATACAGTGAAATACAGTGAACAAGTTATACAATGAAATACAGGTTAATATTAGGTCCTTTGGGCCTATAAAAATGGCATGAAAGCCTCGCTTAAAGCTCAGTCCAAAATGTTTTTACCAGGTCCTTTGGGCCTATAAAAATGGCATGAAAGCCTCCGTTCCTCTTTCAAAAGTTCAGTTGATAATGTCCAATAGCCCTTAGGCTTTCGTTATTATATTAATAGTTCAGTTAAAACGTTATTACGTACCAATATCCGCCCTTAGGCTTACGTGCTTTGTAGAGCTGTAGTTTGTCTGAAGTGGAGTTATAGGCCTAGCCTAGGTCCCCTAGACCGAATCCCAGGTGTAGAAGTCCGAAATCGTGTCCCCAAAATCCAGGTGAGAATCACGCCCGCGAGTCCCAAGTCTTGCCTCAATCGTGAAAGTTCCTTAGAAGGTAATTGTATGTGTTAATTAAGTAATTGTCGGCGTCTTGGGTCTTCTCGGATGGCGTCCCCTCCCGTTCGTCTCAGCACATCTGTGCTCGTGTATGGCTAGATGGATTCTGTGGCGTCTGCCGTGGAAGTTTCCAGGAGTTCTTACTGATGATGTCATAAAGAACATGCGAGAAGGTTTATGGCGTCTTTAGAATTACTTAAAGCTCATTTTCGCAAATCACGCGTAGTAGCTTGCAAAACTGCTAAGTCACTGACATGTTGCATATAAAATTATCAGAACTGTAGTTGGTCGACAATGCACTCTATCGGTGGTTGGTGAAACCAATACGTTAGATCGCAGCACTTGTCATATATTGGTTGAAATGTCGATAGTCCATTCAATGGTCGATAACTGTTCGATCGACAATTTGGTTTCCGTGCGTTACGCTAGAATGCAGCACTTGGTTTGTAAGTTGGAGAACACACGGGTTAAAATACGCGTGAATATTTGAATTGATATTTTGATACGTAATTGTTCGCAGTTGTTTTGACACTAAAGAATTCACTGTTGTTGTTGTTGTAGTTGGTTAATATTGATTGTTTGACTGAACATTAAAGAGTTTAATAAATGTTTTCTTATAAATTTGTTATTGAATAATTATTTAAAGTAGGCCTAAAAATTGGTTATGTTACAGTACTTTGACCCCATTTTCACATATTTACTCAATATTAACGAAAGTGTATCGTGTGACCATTCGTTTAGTTCAAAATTATGCCAATAATAAGATTTTATCATACCTTGGGTACAGCCGGGGTCAAATGTAAATCAATTAGGTCTGGAAGATGCCTCTTTCACCGACATCGCGTGGTCAACTCTCTGTGCCATGATTTGTATCGTCCTGTGAACAGCAATGAATATCGACGTAAATAAGAAACATGGCTGCTAAGTGCTAATGTCAAAGGAAAATTCACTATTCACCAGAGGAACTATCAAGCCAAGAGAAAATAGTATATGGATCGTAAAGAGAGCATTATATATCGATACCTTGGCCTAGGCATAGCATTAAGACTAGGCCTTAGATCTTACCTTTGTGTGAGTTTTAAATTAATTTCAATTAATTCGATGTAAGCTGTCAAACAGCGGTTGCTAGCCACCAAAGTTTCTTTTCTTCTTTTTTTTTCTTCTCTAACTGCCTTCTAGAAATTAACCATTTTGTTGACCAAGAGTCTTTCAAAGCCCCCTAGATAATATTAATAACTTCAAATAGTCTTAGGGGCTTCCATCGATCGATAATACAGCTCGCAGTGCTTCGTCTCGATAAGCAAAAGTGCATAAATATGAGACGTTAAGCAATATCCAATCAATCAATCACAACGACGACGACATGAGAAACTAGGGCGCTTCAACCGGTTAGGTCATATTGCGCCGCCTGTGAATGAAAGTAAATGAGATGAGTTAATGCAGGTATGTTTGATGATTTAGATTGTTTTCTAAGTTAATCCTGTCAAATAAGAATTTTTGGAGGAAAAAATTGCGATGTCGCTGAATTTTTGCAGAGACCTTCCTTGAATGATACTTATCAACATACTAAAACTCCCCTACAATCGGACTGGAGCTTCGGCCGCCATATTGGAAAATGGCGGCCAAAAAGTGTTTGTTATCGAATATCTCCAAATTCGTTTTAGATAGACAAAATATCTCAATAGCAAAAATATTCCCCATTTAATTCCCTACAAAACAGGTGTCTTCTATAGTTTTGGTAGGGGCAAAGGTTACGTCACAAAATCGTGGTTTACACGTTGCTTTTGGAGTAACAGCTAATTTCCAAATTTTCACGCCCAGCATCAAACAATGCCCGGTAAATCCGTAAGAAATCGATTTAAATACAAAAGGACTTTTGTACGGGGTTCATGAAAGCTTCCATTAGAATTTTTTAAAATCAGTTCTGCGAAATCGGATTTTGCATTTACCCGGAATTTGGGTTTTTCCATTGTTGGCATTATCTAAAAAATGCCTTTTTATACTGTCCATTATAAAGCACTAAATAGCATTGGAAGAAAAATTATTTCTACGCACATTGAAATGACTTAAATAACGATCCGATCACAACCAAAGTTTAAATCCAATATGGCTGCTAATTCCTAATATTCACAATATGAATACTTTTTTCGTGCTGTTTATACACTCTTTTTGTTACATAATTCACTTTGATGTTGTGGATATAAGGAATGAGCAGCCATATTGGATTTAAACTTTGGTTGTAATCGGATCATTATTTAAGTCATTTCAATGTGCGAAGAAAGAATTTTTCTTCCAATGCTATTTAGTGCTTGATAATGGACAGTAAAATAAGGCATTTTTTAGATAATGCCAACAATGGAAAAACCCAAATTCCGGGTAAATGCAAAATCCGATTTCGCAGAACTGATTTTTAAAAATTCCAATAAAAGCTTTTATGAACCCCGTACAAAAGTCTTTTTGTATTTAAATCGATTTCTAACGGATTTACCAGGCATTGTTTAATACTGGGCGTGAAAATTTGGAAATTAGCTGGTACTCCAATAAGCAACATATAAACCACGATTTTGTGACGTAACCTTTGCCCCTACCAAAACTATAGAAGACACCTGTTTTGTAGGGAATTGAATAAGAAATATTTTTGCCATTGAGATATTTTGTCTATCTCAAACCAATTTGGAGATATTCGATAACAAACATTGTTTGGCCGCCATTTTCCAATATGGCGGCCGAAGCTCCAGTCCGATTGTAGGGGAGTTTTAATATGTTTATAACTATTATATAAGGAAGGTCTCTGCAAAAATTCAGCGACATCGCAATTTTTTCCTCCAAACGTCAATATACGATCTTATTTGACAGGATTAAGTGTATAAATAACAAAATCACAGGGCAATATAAATTGTGGCACAGAGAGTTGACTACACCATGTCGGCGAAGGAGGTATCTTCCAGCCCTTTTGATTTACATATGACCCCGGCTGTACAATTTCACTCAATGGACTTTGATCCAATTTTCACAAATTTACTCAATATTAACGAAAGTGTATCATGTGATCACTCGTTTTGTTCCAAATTATCCTAATATTACGAATAAGGAAGAAATAAAGAATTTTGTCGCGTCTTGGGTACATTCTCACTCAATGGACTTTGACACCATTTTCACAAATTTACTCAATATTGACGGAAGTATATCTTGTGACCACTTGTTTTGACCCAAATTATTTAAATAATAATACGATTTACGACAAAATAAGTATTTTTCACGCCTTTGGAACATATATAGTAATGCACTTTGAAAATAGAGAAGAATTTAATCAAAAAAGTTTTAAAAAAATTGTATTAACTCTACGTCTAATTGGACACGGAATTACGTTAGCGGAATTACTGAACACTATTGCTTTGAAACAGTGTTAAATGTTGGTAAAGTACACTTCCTTGTTTAGAAATCACCCTTGTTTTCATTAGACCATCATTGAGAGTGAGATTTAACCATATGCAAGCACTATTTAAATACTAATATTATTCGCTGGGGTAGTTCCGTTACCATGGGGTCGTAATTCCGTTACGACGACGTTATGACAAAAAAAAACTTAAACCAGTTTAAATAACCAAAATGCCCAAAATCCTTAAAGCTATTCAATAATTTGCACTAGACCATCATTAAGAGTTAGATTAAACGACACGCAAGCAGTACTAATCAAATTACCGCGCCTCCCACCACCCCCACCTCCCCCCCCCCAACACACGCACAATTGTATTTCGACAGACAATACAGTCAAACGCAGGGCGGCGATAGGACAAATCGAACCGCAGTTTAATGCAAGAAGTCCCCGACGACGACCATCACATACCAGCCAATGTAAGCGAGAAGGACCCTGCCTTCTTTGTCTTCTATTTTTTTTTATTAAGGACGCGTCAACCGTTAGGTCATTATGCACCACTCTAACCTAGGGGGGGGGGGGATGGGCCCATGCTGGTCAGAACCAGCCACGGGTGAGGGGAGGAAAGGGGTTTAACGTCGCGGTCGTCATTGTCTTCGTCATGGTCTTCGTCATCGTTCGTGGTGTCATTGTCGTCATCGTCGTAGAGGGGTCGTCAAGGGAAGAGGGAAAAGTCCCCGACGACGATTGCCAGAGCTCGCCTCTATTTTCGGGGAGTAAAATACTACCCTTCATACTAGCTGATGCTTGCGAGGTGGACTTTTTCTCTTGAATCGCCGTTTACGATTAGCAGAGCCATGCTCTGGTCCGAATTCTACCCCGGGCCCAGACGGGGACGGGAGGGATCAAATAGGGGGGGGTGAACAAATTGCGTGCGCAGGGCATCATATTTGGCACATTCTGCCAACACATTATTTATGATACACGGTTAGAGGTACATCAAACGTGTCACATCTAACATGGCCTCCTAACAGTCTCCTAACTGACTCTAAAACTCTCGCCAGCCGATGTTGAACGAGACAAAGATGGCTCATCCTCGTCTTACGGCGCAGACAGGTCTCGTCTATAAAGTTCAGATAAACAAACTCCTAATTGTTTCAAAGAGTTTGTTGAGGATATCGTTGTCTTGGCTGCACGTCTTGAGTTTATTAGCTTTGAGCTACAAGAGTCGGAGCTTTAACATGAGAGTGTATCAACATTCATCAAACAAAAGTTATTTATGTGAATAGATTGGTATATTTGGATCAAGGACACAACAAGCGTTAGGTCATAATGCACCACTCAAGCCTAGGGGATATGGGGAGGAAAGGCCCATGCTGGTCAGATCCAGCCACGGGTAGGGGAAGGAATGGAGGGTTCTCACGTCGCGTTCGACATATTTTTTTCATCGTTCGTGTAAATAAAGATATCGGGTTTGATGAGAATGAATTTAGAATAGTTGTCGTCGTTATCATAACTAAGAGAAGTTCGAAATAAGCCAGTTGTTTAGGGATATTGTTGTGTACTTTGCTTCGCAGCTCAACTTGACTGTTTCTGGGCAGCCCAGAAATGTGAAAGTAACTACACACACCACAATGTACAAACATACATGATTTTAATTGTGTTCCTAATAGACATGGGACGAGCCAATGGCATCGTGAGAAACTAGGGCGCTTCAACCGGTTGGATCATATTGCGCCGCCTGTGATATTGTAAGTTATTGAAATGAGTTTATGGTGTGTTTGATGATTACAATGTTAACTAGATTTAAAGGAAGAGAAAACGATGGAGATGATAGAATAGCAGAAACAAGTTATTTGCACAAAAAAATTCAATGTGTTTGAAGTGGATTAAATTATGTTTATTTCATTTGGTTTATTGGATGAGCGAAGCGAACTCTGTTATTTCACTCTCGCCCCAAAAAAATTTAGCACGGGTGTTTTTTTTTTATCCGATCTTGAGGGGACCTTCGAAATCTTCGAAACGATTTTTTTCAATTTTAAGTGCGATATTTTTGTGCCATTTGGGCCGATTCTGACCAAACGGGTGGGGCTACAACGTTCATAATTTACATGGACTTTAAGGTTATGGTGATGTATTGCTTTCAGAAAGAAGAATTTAAAAAAAGTTAGACAGAATCCATAGAAAAAAGGTTTAAATATGAGTTATTTGAGGAACATTATATCAATTAACAAGTAACTAAAGAAACTTGACAACAATCACTTACAATGGCTTCAAAAAGTACTTGCAATGGAAAAGTGGTGCTACACAAACGAAAAAATTACAAAAAGCTCATCCATCAACGCGGCAGGACTTAAGCGTTTTCCTAGTTAGGATTAAGGACGCGTCAACCGTAAGGTCATAATGCACCACTCTAGCCTATGGGATATCGGAGGTGGGCTCATGCTGGTCAGAACCAGCCACGGGTAAGGGGAGGAAAGGGGGTTCTCACGTCGCGGTCGTAATTGTCTTCGTCATCGTTCGTGGTGTCATTGTCGTCATCGTCGTCGAGGGGTCGTCAAGGGAAGGGGGCAAGGTCCCCGACGACGATTTCCAGAGCTCGCCTCTTGATTCGGGGAGTAATATACTACCCTTCTTACTAGCTGATGTTTGCGAGGTGGACTTT
This sequence comes from Sweltsa coloradensis, assembly GCA_024449915.1. Lineage (NCBI taxonomy): Eukaryota > Metazoa > Arthropoda > Insecta > Plecoptera > Chloroperlidae > Sweltsa > Sweltsa coloradensis. Next base: position 27,611 of record JAMZAV010007667.1, read on the forward strand.
TTCTCTTGAATCGCCATTTACGATTAGCAGAGCCATGCTCTGGGCCAATTCTACCCCGGGTCCAGACTGGGAAATTATAATAAATAAAAAAATAAATAAATAAATAAATAAATAAATAAATAAATAAATAAATAAATAAATAAATAAATAAATAAATTAATTAAAAAATAAAAAAATAAAATAAATGTATATGATGTGAATTAAATTTTGTTAAATAGATTACTTTAAGTGAGAAATTTAGAAAGTTTGTCACCATTATCACAATGACAGAAGTTCTTCATATGATTGGGAGAGATCGAATTGCGTGCGCAAGGCATAACATTAGGTACATTCTGCTAGCAAATGATGAACTCACATGTGTCACATCTAAGAATAATGTTGATTGTTGATTAAAGAATATTTTCTGTATTGAATTCGTTCTTCTCGTTACAAACCGTTGGTCTGTTGTCCCTAGTTAAATATAATGACTTCTAAAAGTTGTCAAGGTCTTTTAAATTGTATTGCGAGTACAAACAAAACATAGTCGTCGTCGGGTAGGTCATCAAGGGAAGTAGTCTGGCGTGGATGTGAATCAATTGTGCACTTTTATATAGAGGTCCAAGTTTTTTTATGCGTGTACTTCAACCCCAAATAGTCATTTTTAGACCGGCACTTCATTCGTTTCGCCACTAATTTAGCTATGGCGGCCATCTTTAAAGATGGCGCCAAAGTGTAATATGACTACCTCATTTCGAAGGAATCTTGGCATGTGGAACCATTTTTCCATTAAATCGACCATTAGGAACTCAAATAGGGCATCATAATTAGAATTTTGTGAATTTCGAGGCAGTTTATTGCAAATTTTACAAATTTTAAGCCAATTATGTTACGAAATTTCACTGGTTTCTATGACAGCCGAGTTGACTGAAAGAACATGCATAGAGACCACATTTTTTGAATGCGTGTACTAGACACCCCAATAGTCAGTTTTAGACAACGACTTCATTCGACTCTTTATCCATTTACTTTTGGCGTCCATCTTTAAAGATGGCGTCTATAGTGTAATAAGACCTTCACATTTTGACAGAAGTTTTGCATGTGGCAACACTTTTTCCCATTAAATCGACCATTTGGAACTCAAAAATGACAAAAACCCCCCCTTAGGACTAGAGTGGTGCATTATGACCTAACGGTTGACGCGTCCTTAATCCAAATAAACACAAAAGGAAACAATCTGTAGTTTTTAATGGTTCTCGATCTGTAGAAGCTCATGTTACTTCTGGGGTGCCCACAAGGTCTGTAATTGGGCCCCTCCTATTTACAATCTTCTTTTAGATCTTCCTCAATGTGTGTCATCTCAAGTTTACCAGTATGCTGATGATACAACATTATTTCGACCTATTTCAGGATTAGAGGATGTTTATGCATTGCAAGCAGATCTATCTGCACTTGAAAATTGGTGCTGTTGAACTGTATGCAGCTTAATGCTAGCAAATCGCAGGGACATACGTCTAACTAGGTCCAAATCACCCATTGCTTTCTAATTACATCTTTTAGGTAATGCTCTACTGAGGCAAACAACTATTAAACTCCTCGGGCTCAATATATCTTCAGATTTGAAATGGGATTTCATACAGACAACGTTAGAGACAGAGCCTTCCAAGTTGTTAGGATTTGTCAGTCGTAATCTATATAAAAATAAATCGAAATCTTTAAAAACTGCATATCTATCTCTTATTCGCCCTATATTAACGTATGGTCTACCAGCTTGGCACCCAAACTTCTCAACTAAACATGCATAAACTTGAGGTTATTCAAAACGTGCAACTAAAGTTATTTAAAAAAATGTTTTTTATTCTGAAGTGCCTCTGAGCGCTTTAAACAAATGTGGACTGCCATCAATACAAAATTATTGTAAACAAACTGATGTTAGATTTTTAAGTAACTTAATTACCCGGTGTTACTGACCTTGATCCTTTTAAAAGAATAACAATTTAGAAAAGACAGTTTAACCGACATAATACTGGCCTAATTTTAAACCCTCCCCGTGCTAGAACATCTATATACCAAAATCATTTTTATAACCGTGCTGTAACTTTATGGAATACTATTCCTCTAGAAATCAAAGATGCTCCAAATTTCAAGATAGAATAAAGAATATTTTAGTTAAATTGTTTTATATGTCGGTAAAACTACATGAGGCTACCATATTTGATACTACAACATTATATTCATTTATTTACTATTTTATCCATTGTTTTCAAATAACATTATAGTGGGGGAGCATACGGAATGAAAACATGCTTCCGTGGCAGCTTAGGTGAAAGAGCTATGTATGTGGTATCAATCGATTTGTATTGATCCATTGATAAACAATTTTGATGGTGAGAGTTTTGATTTTTTGGCTGAGACCGGCCATTCAAAAG